>JAQHUG010000194.1:734473-744856 GCA_028555095.1 Dicrostonyx torquatus | reverse complement strand
ATATTTGAATCCCCTTGATCTCTTTTGTTGTCTTATTGTTCCAGCTAGGACTTCAAGTATTATATTGAAAATAAATATGGAGAGAATGAACAGCCTTGTTTTGTTCCTGATTTCAGTTAGATCGTTCTGAGTTTCTCTCCATTTAGTTTGATGTTGGCTGTTGGCTTGCTGTATAATTGTCCTCATTATATATAAGTATGTTCCTTGTTTTCCTGCTCTCTCCAAGACCTTTATCAGAAAGGGGTGCTGGATTTTGTCAAAGGCTTTTTCAGGATCTAATGAGATGAACTTGAGGATTTTTTTTCTTTCAATTTGTCTATAGTGTGGATTACGTTGACAGATTTCCATATGCTGAACCATCCCTGCATCTCTGGAATGAATCCGACTTTGTCATAGTGGATGATTTTCCTGATGTGTTCTTGGGTTCAGGTTGCCAGTATTTTATCGAGTATTTTTGCATCGATGTTAATGAGGAATATTGACTGGTCTGTAATTCTCTTAATTGTGTGTCTTTGTTTGTTTGGATTTCAGGATGATTGTAGTCTCCTAAAAAGTATTTGGCAATGTTTCTTTTATTTCCAATGTGTTTTAATGTGGATGTCTTGCTGAGATACGGCACCAACCTTTAAAACATGTAAGATTTTTAATTTTACTATGTAAACAGCTGGTATATAAAAAATTTGTATAACAAAGTGAACTGTTAAATATGTATCTTGGTAGGGGAGAAAAGCAAGTTAACAGTTATATACTATACACGTTTCATTCATACACATATTCTAAAGGAAATACTCCAAAATGAGTTACATTTTCTGCCAGGTTCCCTGGATGTGTATCTGTTCCATTCTGAACACAAGTCAGAGAGTTTAGGCCTGTTCTTGCTCCTTCAAGGTTATGACAGGAGGTTTGACCTTGGGAGTGGCTACCAACAGGGTGCTCAGCCTAAGGTGTGGTTGCTGCAAGTCCTGCCTAAATAACAGAATACTTAACTCAGGGAATAGTTGTTTGATATTTCAGGTATTGAAGAGGTAATTGCTCTGTTTGTTCTCTGTATCATGGTAAATCACTCTTTTGCCTTCTTCCCTCCTTTAGAAATGGGGTACATAAGGCATATGGATAATAAATGAGGGAATTCACTATTCACTGGGTTGCCCTCCCGACTCTCTTCTGTGTCTCTGTCTATTCCCTTTGTATCTCAATTTGTCTGCCTAACATTTCTTTTTTTTTTGTTTTTTGTTTTTTGTTTTTTTTTGTTTGTTTGTTTCTTTTTGTTTTTCGAGACAGGGTTTCTCTGTAGCTTTGGAGCCTGTCCTGGAACTAGCTCTTGTAGACCAGGCTGGCCTCAAATTTACAGAGATCCACCTGCCTCTGCCTCCCGAGTGCTGGGATTAAAGGTGTGCGCCACCACCGCCCGGCATGCCTAACATTTCTAATCCACACTCTCCTACCGAGGAACATACAAATCCCTCGAGACTGGACCTTGACAATTTTCTCTGAGTTATGGAAATGTACTGGTGCTTATTTTTTTAAATGTTACTGAAAAAATGTTATCTACAATGAAAATTTGCACATGACTTTTAGAAAACCCAAGAAGACCATGTTTAAGTATTACAGAATCATAAAAATTAGCTGCAGGATTATCAGAGTTCAGATATCAATCTCTTAGTGAGTCTCTACCCAGAGACTATAGAATGGTATCAGAATATGGATTTCCCTTCAGTTTTTAGTGGTACTGATGCTGCTAGTCTTGGGAATCACACACACACATCATTGCCCATTAAAGGACAATGGATGGATGGCCCTGAAGAAGGCTACCCTGGCTGGGTTCCATGTTATTCAGCATTTTTGAAATCTAGGATCCTTGAAATATCCTAGCTACCATCTCAGAAAGTGGCTTTAAGATTGCCTGATGGACTCCATGGCTTCACCTGTCTATCAGGAAGAAGCACAATGAATAGCCAGTTAGCTTCTAAAAGTTTGATTCCTAAGCTACACCTACAGATTGTTACTTTGCTTTAAGGCTAGAACTTTGACATGTAGACCCCTTTAAGAGTTAGAAAGTCTAAGAAGAGCATTTGTGTTGTGTTTGCATGATTTTAAACTTAGATATGTTTCATTATGAGTAAATACTTGTTATAATGGGCACTCTTGTTTCCTTTAAATTTTGCTTTGTTTCAAAACAAGATCTCAATCTGTAGTCCAGGCTGTCCTGGAATTTGCGATGCAGTCCAGAATGGTCTTCAATTCATAGTGAGCCCCATGTCTCATGCTTTCAATTGATGGGATTTAAGGTACAAATCATGACAGCCTGCTTTCCTTTAAAGTTTTAGGAAAAGTGACAGGTGAGTCTCACCTCAAGTAAAATGTCAAACTTTTTTAGTCAAGAAACAATGTGAATCAGAAGGGAACTTGTAGAAAGTGGAGGAAATTTGGAATCTCTAGTTTGGAGGATTAGCTAATCAGTGGTGGTTTGTTATTGTCTGTGAAAGTTCATCAAATGACAACAGATTCATGGTGGCATAGGTAGGAACCTCTCTAACATACTCTGTAGCACAAATACAGGGACTAAGAAAACAAAGTGTCTGATTACTAAAAATTGGGTACCACACACACATAAATAAACAAACAAAAGCAAGACAATATAACTCTTCCCAAAGTTGGCAATTCTACATTAATGGTATCTACCAAGAGTGAGTTAGATGGATTTTCAGACAAAAGACAGATTATGAAAATGTGTTTACATTTGTATATTTTTTCATGTATCTAATTGGTCTACAAGTGAATGGCTGTATATATTAAAACGTTAAGTTGGCCTAAATTCTCTTAAGTTTACAGTTAGAACTTTAAGATAAAACTCTTGGCTATGCCAGCCTCCAGTGGTTAAATTGGCCCATCAGTCTGAATACGCCACTTAGAGAGAAAGTAATGGTGAAGACAGAGGTTTAATCAGTGTAGTCATGTTGGAGGAAGCAAGTGGAGAAGTTTGATGAGCCTGGTTACATCTGAGATACAAACATGTGTTTTACATTTAAACAGAGAAAGGAAAGTGTATACATAATCAGCAGGTTTGGCCAGGGTGTTACCTAGGTGATCGGTGTCTCAGTTCTGGTTCTACAAGAAATTACACTTACTTGAGGGGATGCACTAGTTCTCAGGAGTTCACTATCCCATCTCTGGAATGCAGCCTTGCCCTGGTCAGGAAGGTGGCCCCACTCAGATCTGCTATTCCTGTATCCAAGGACTGAGACAATGACTTATCTCTGTGTGTTGAGTTACTTAATATGGAAGTACATAGTTGAAACAAAGAAAATTAGACATGAACAAAATGATGGCAAAACCTTGCCAGCTTTTTTTCTTGTTTTTAGTTGTCTTATAGGCCCAAGTGAGAAAGGAATGCCTGTATCAAAATCATTTTCAGGGGTCTGCTACAATAGAACTTAGTTTCTAACAAATTGGTTACTTAGCATTTGTTGAGGGAAAAAAAAATCAGACATTTCTCTGGGACTCTTACCATGTTATGCTGGCTGGGTTTGTGTGTGTACTTGACTCAAGCTAGAGTCATCAGAAGGAGGAGCCTCGGTTGAGAAAATGCCTCAATGAGATCCAGCTGTAAGGCATTTTCTCAACTAGTGATCAATGCAGGAGAGTCCAACACATAGTGAGTGGTGCCGTTCCCGGGCTGTTGCTACTGGGTTCTAAAAGAAGGTGAGTTGCACAAGCCATGGGAAGCAAGCCAATAAGGAGCTTCCTTCCACAGCCTCTGCACCAGCTCCTGCCTCCAGGATCCTGTCCTGTTTGAGTTCCTGCTCCGACTTTCTTCACTGACGAACAGCAATGTTGAAGTGTAAGCCAAACAAATACTTTTTGCCTCAACTTGCTTTCTGGCCATGGTGTCTTGTCGAAGCAATAGAGACCCTAAGACGAATTGGTACCAGTGTGGTAGGGTAATGCTGTGACAGACCTGACCATGCTTTGGGCAGGATTGTGGGAAGACTTTAGAACTTTGGGCTAAACGAGTCATTGATTGTTAAGAGCTCTGTGGGATGTTCTGTGGAACTTGGAAGATAAGAATGTTAAGAGCAGTGCAGAAAATGGAGGCCTGGTTTGTGAAATTTCCAAGGGAAGAAAAGACTCTATCAGGGCCATTTGCTTTTTCGAATTATGATTCTGTGTTTCTGGTTAGCTTGGGCTCAAGAATTAACTAAGAAAAACAAGATAACAGAACTACTACAGCAATGTTTTGCTTTGTTGGGATACTTCACACTGATCAACTGGAGCTAAGGTTTTGCTTGATTGAGACTGTGACAATTTCCTGGTTCTTCCCTCTTGAAGAAGGCATTTAATTTTGATATTTAAGGAACTGACAGATAAAAAATTTGAACTTTCTAAAGAGATTGGATGCTTTAAAGGAAATGAAACTTTGGTGTGTTTGAATTTGTGGAGATATATAATTTTCTGCTACCTCAAAGAAATCCCAGAGAATTCTAAAGGGGCAAGGCTGCCTGTGGGACACCTGGACAGCAATAAGAAATAGGGCTTTGCCTCCTCTACAAAGAGGGACACCACTGTAAGGGACAAAGTTCCACTTCCTGGAGTAAGGATAGCCCTTTAATCTGATGGCTGTCCTTAAAGACTAAAGGTGCCCAAGGTCATTCTATAAAGTCCTAACTCAAGCAACTGAAGACAATCACTGCAATACCATAGGCAATTCTTCATGTTCCAGGTCAAAATGTTACCCCTTCCTTCAAATATTGGAACTTTATTCTCAGCCTTAATAACACAGGGTCACTTGCTAAATAAACTTGTGTAATGACAAGTGTTGGTAGAAACGCCCCAAAGCTAAAGAAATGGCTGTCATCCCCAGCTTCAGGGAATGCACCCCAATAACACAACACTACACTGAGAGTTCTTACCTAAGCCAAGGGACTTCAGATTGCTTCTCCAATTACTCTGTAACTTTTGGATACTTGAAACACTTATAAGTTATAGAAGTTACTGCAATGCTGTAGATGAGCGCTGTCGATGATATAAATGTCTTCTGATATTTGCTGATGCCACAGAACAGAGTCCCCCTGCAGCCATACCGAAAAATTCAAGAGATTATTCTCCCAAAGAAAATTTCTCCCCACTGAGTCTCCACAGCCTCAAGATCATCTTGAAGACAAGGCAGCTTCCAATTGCAGATAGTCAAAGACTTACATTCTCATCAAACACAGAAACAAAGCAGGTGCCTTACCTTCTTATAGAAAATGATGGGACCGACTGACACATCTGTAGGTTGTTGCAACCTTACTTTATATTTCTGGTTTTCTTCAGACACTACTGCTATATTATTTATTCATGACCTCATACTATTTTGCTTTCAAAGCATCAGATTCCTCCTTGGAATTGTTTTAGCACCTTCTTAATATATAAACACATACAATTAAACATATATATGTGTGTGTGTAAACATAAATATACATGTAAACACATTCATATTTAAAGATCAAAGGATGATGCCTGGGAACCAGATATATGTAACATGAGGGGCCTGCTCGTTGGGGTTTCTGTCCTGCCCAGTACCCCACAGCCCCAAAGAAAGTCACACAGAGAGTCTATATTAGATTATACACTGATTGCCCATTAGCTCAGTCTTCCTACCAGCTCCCGTAACTTATATTAACCCATTGTTCCCATCCATGCAAGCCACATGGCTGGTACCTTTTCTCAGCGAGCAGCTTACATCCTGCTTCGTAGATGGACTGCGCAGGAATGCCAAGGGATCTTCCTGCTTTCCAGATGTTCTCCTCGCCCTGCCTCTACTTCCTGTCTGGTTGATCCACCTATATGTCCTACCTGGCCAATCAGCATTTATTTAAAATGTGATTGACAGAAACAGACAAGTCTCCTGCACCAGATATACTACTCTTTCTTGGGGCAGTCATTGCCATATCTTTCCTGCCTTTTTCACTGTTTGAAACCATGGGTAGTTATAATCACCTTACTCTTATTTGGACCCTATATTTTTAACCTCTATATAACATTTGTGTCTTCTAGGATAGGCAACTTTCAGATTAAGCTTCTTTTATAGCAGGAATTCTTGCCAATTTCTGTCATAAGAAATCCAACTCGTCCTTTCCAATTGATAGGTATCTAAGGAGAGAGTTTTACAGGTCCTTGGAAGCAGATCATGCCCTTCAGCAGCAGGAAGTGGTTACAAGAAGACAGACTGTCGTCCTTCAGCTCCACCACAGAATGGCCTAGACCACAGCTCTCAGAGTCAGATGAGATAGCAGAACAGGTAGGAATTGAGGTCCAGAAGGCCTGATACAAAGACTATAAAGTCTGTGCACGAGCCGGGCAGTGGTGGCACACGCCTTTAATCCCAGCACTTGGGAGGCAGAGGCAGGCGAATCTCTGTGAGTTCGAGGTTAGCCTGGTCTACAAGAGTTCGAGGCTAGCCTGGTCTACAAGAGCTAGTTCCAGGACAGGCTCCAAAGCCACAGAGAAACTCTATCTCGAAAAACCAAAAAAAAAAAAAAGAAAAGAAAGAAAGAAAAGAAAAAAAAAAGTCTGTGCACGAGGAAAAACCTGTTGGCAAAGAGAAAATCTGGAAATCCCCAGCCAACTCACACTGAGTTTGTGTGAAAAGCTAACGCTGTACAATACTGATGTTTGAGCTCCTAAACTCGCTCCCACCTCTTCTGGTCCAATTCCACACTTGGAAATGTATTCATACTTCAATGCTCATGCTTTGCTGCTTTCCAAATGTCTCCATCCAATTCTTTGTTCTGGGACACAAGAAGTGGAAACTCCTCTGGAGATGCCCATGGACTCCTGATAGTCACCGACATAATTGGCGGGACCACCCAATGGAGGCAGTTATAACCGCAGCTATCTCAGGACACAGGTAGCCTCTGAGTAGAAACATTCTAGCAAAGCTGAAAGAAAAAATAAAAGAATTTTATATATAACTATGATTAAATTATTGGTTTTACTGTTTTGTTTTTCTTGAAACAAATGCTCCTCCGAGTTAGCCATTAATCCATGAGATAATAGGGTTGTAATAGGAATATGTTAGGAATCTCTAGCAGAGAAGATTCCCTGGGAACACAGATTAATAATCACCATCATGTTTATGAACCATTTCTCTATAGGAGCTAAGCAAAAATTTTAGTTTGTTATTAAAACGTTTCCCAAATTAGATGTTACTTATATGTATAAATTATTCAAATGTAGAGAAATGTTGTTTTACAGTTTTTGAATCATAGTGTGCTCAACTATCTTCTAAACTCAGCTTGTATTTCATATGAAACCATTTAACTGTGCCAGTAAGATGGCTCAGCAGGTAAAGGCACTCTCTGCCCTAAGCTGATAACCTGAGCTCAACCTCAGGACCCACGTAAAGTGGGAGGAAGTAACTGGCTCCACAACGTCGTCATGTGACCTCTCATTATCCACAGATCATGTACATAGTAATTTTACTCTATTTATTTTAGAAATCAAATTCAAAAGGGGTATTTCATTTGAAAACCATTGACAACTGTAAGGGACTGTGTGTGGCGTGGCAGTTTCCTACCTCGCAGCCATCACAGAGTATGGCCATCCTAGGTGTGCTTTTTTTTTTTAATTATAAGAACAGTGTAAAATGTGTTGTTAAGCTTTAAAGGATTAACATATTTTTACTACTCTTCTAGGTGTCACCAAATTCTCTGGGATTTATCTTAGTTACTTTTCTATTGTTTTGAAGAGACACTATGACCTTGGCAAGAGTTTATTGGGGCTTACAATTCCATAACCATCCTGACAGGGCGTATGGCAATAGCCAGACAAGCAAGGTGCTGGAGCGGCAGCTGAGAGCTTATATCTGAACCACAGAAACAAGGCAGAGAGACCTAACTCAGGATGGCTGGGCTTTTGAAACCTCAAAACCAAACCCCAGTAACACAACTCCTCCAGCAAGGCCGCACCTCCTAATTCTTCTCAGATGAGGTCCACCAAATGGGTATCAAGCATCCAAGCAATCATGAGTCTACAGAACCCATTCTCTTTCAAATCATCCCATGCCTTTTTAAGTACTTCCTAAATGTCAGTTGGGTATTTGGGTCAGAGGGGTGTGAATTAAGCCATTGGGAATATGTGCTTTTAGAATCCTGGATCAGTTGGGAGGCAGGAGAGATCTTTAAGAGAAAGAAACATTGACTCTGCTAATTTAGACAGGTCATGAAGTCAAATGCAGGCATATGATTTATACATATTATCAAAGAAAGGGAAAACATTAGCGGTAGGTCAAACACTGAAGGGGAAATAATGTGACTCTTCCGGGCACTGCTTTGCCCAGATCACTATTGGCAGAGGTCCCCTCAAAACCACCATGGTGTCTGCACTCATATGTAAAAGCAAAGACCCTTATTAACTCAAGCTTGGACTCTCCATCTGTCCAATGCAGCGGTTGAGAGCAGAGAGTGGCCAAGCCCAGTCAGGCTAGGTCTTTATCATAGTAGCGGTTGGGGTGAAGGGATTTCCAGGGTTCAGAACCCCAATTGGCTGACATTTGTCTAGGGGTCTTGGCAAAGGGGGAATAGGGTAAGTCCTGGGCTCAGGCACATCTTATCTCTTATTTAATGGTTGGAATGTCAGTTACTTCCCCCTTAGATGCAGTCCCACCCTGGGTGGTGTCAGCTAATGGTTTTTCCTGGAACCCTGTGCTGCCTTGCTGTGGTAGCTTTGCAGCCCAAGTCCCGTGCCTGGCCAGGTTACCTTGGGCCCCACAGGGACAAATGTCTTGCTTAAGGATGCTGATTGAGACCTAGTTCTAAGACTACCTTCAGCCAAACTGCAGGAGAAACAAAGAGAGAAGAAATGGATGAGCTCTTCCAGAGAACTAAGAATTTTAGATGAAAAATTGCAATATATGAGCAACCTGCCTGACTCCAATTTTGAAGGCAGGAGACATTATGCTGTATTTTTAAAAATAAGTTTCTATTTACTATGAGAGTTGAGTTGCTCTGTTTCCTGGAACCTGACCTTCCCCAGCCTATGTCCTTGACTTGTTTTGGAGAATACCCTAGCCCTCCCTGACCCCTCCCTAATTACATGGTAGGTGACCACATAATGTTTTCTAAAAGTTTTTTGTATTTCCTTATTGCCCCACCATCTCCCTAAAACTACTTGTGATTTTGCTCCTTGCAAGGGGCCCAAGAGATGGATTTGGGACTGCTCTCTTTAACCCAACTTAGAACGTAGTCATTGGTCAGCTCTTGGATGCACCCCAAGAAAAGTGAAACTTGTTTCAAGTTTGGGTCAAATTGTTGGTAGTGGTGTTATTGCCAATGTTGGGATTAACACATGTTGACTGATAAATATAATGCATTCATGAACAGACATAAGATGCAGAACTTAATGAGTTACAACCAGATGGTCACTTTTCTGGGAGGAAAGTGAAAGCAACAAGTCTCTGAGACTTGTTCCCGTTTTTGTCCTTTTCTCCCTTCCAAAAGTTACTGTGTTAATGACTTTTCTCATCTTTGTCCACAATATCTGAAAAGAAATGAGAGCGGAAGGAATGGTTTGGGCTCATAGTTTGAGAGTACCACACAGAAATGGCATTGCAGATTTGGCCCCTGTTCCTGGCATGGGTAGCATGTGGCTTGGGGGATATCACACAGGCCAAAAGAAGCAGAGGGACTGACTGGAGGAGGGGCAGATGTATGAGCTTCAAAGCCCCATCCTCCTGCAGCCAGCTTCTTCCAGCTAGGTTCTGAAATTACCTGGCACAACTGAGAAGAAAGCAGAAAACACGCGACAAACCAGCTTAGGAGTTTATTAGAGGAGACGTGTACAGGCCTGGGGAAGTCGGTGTGCAGAAAGAGAGCTTAAGATGGCGCGTCCAGCTATTAAAGGCTGCCTAGTGCATGCGCACAGGGGGATGACGTAGCTATGTCATACAGAGATGACAGAGCTCACACATGCGCACAAGGGCTTACTTAGCTGCAGCATAGGTAGATGATGCAACCATGCTGCCACACATGGGTCACACAGGGCCTTTTAAGGTCCCTGGGGTGGCTAGGTATTTTTGCTGAGGGCTTGTCTGCACATGTGTGACACTAGAACCCGGAAGTGCCCGCCATGCTGATTGGCTAAAATCATAACATTCCACTCTTTTGCTTATTATGAAAATTTGGGGAGTTTGGGGTCTTTAGTGGGTGGGAATGGGGCATCATCAGGTCTCTCATGACTGCTTCCTGCTGATTTTGTGGGCATCGTCAGGTCTCTTGAGACAGCTTTTTGCTGATTTTGTAGGCGTCAGAGACTTGAGGTGCTTGACCGTGTCCTGGGGTGGCTGACTACTTCTGTGCTTTTCTGGGCTCTGTGGAACTGGCTGGCTGGCAGCTTGGACCTCGC
>JAQHUG010000194.1:718019-733852 GCA_028555095.1 Dicrostonyx torquatus | reverse complement strand
GAAATAACTGGGCTGACCAAACAGCTAGAACAGCAGCATTCCAGAGTCCAAACCTACCTCAGTCATCTCAGGGGATTCATACAGTACAGCCCACATTCTCGAAGACACCCCTGACACCCAGCAAATTCTGTCCTACCTACATCAGCTCTTTTATCCTAATAACAAAGCTCTGTTTGATTTTTCTCAAGGCTCACCTCCAACCCACCCCTGAGGACTTAGAGAGTTCTTAAAAGCTATCACTGCCTCTTGTAAAATCTGACAAAAGTCAGATCCCAAGACCAAATATCATAGCTTCCCTTTTCCCATTCACCAGGCCAGGGACTCCCTTCCAGGAACTGACTGGAAGCTTGATTTTACTCATATGCCCATAGTCAGACTAGTTAAGTATCTCCTGGTTTTGGTGGACACCATGTATGGGCGTATTGAAGTTTTTCCCATCACTTACAAGAGAGCCCAGACAGTTTCCAATGTTCTTCTCCAAGAAATTATCCTCCAGTTTGGAATCCCAACCTCTCTTCAGTCGGAAAATGGCCCAGAGTTTACCTCCCAGATCTCTTAAACTTTAGTTAAGGTTCTTAACATTCCCTGCCATTTTCATATCCGATACCATCCTCAGTCTTCAGGGAAGGTAGAACAAACTAACCGTTTCTTTAAAAATGTTCTTGTTAAAATGTCACAGGAGCTTCACCTTGACTGGGTAAAACTTTCGCCTCTGGCCCTTCTTAGGCTTAGGGCTGTACCCAAAAGCCCCCTTTCCATCATGCCCTTTGAACTCATGTGTGTGTGGCCAGTTTTAAACCACCCCCCCACACACACACACACCTCTCACCTAAAACCTCTCCCCTTCCTTATCATCTGCTTACTCTGCTGTTAGCCTGTCTTCGTTCCCTATTATGGGATTTTACCAACTACTCATTACCTCAACCATGTGCCAATCTATGCCCATTGCCAATTAAAATAGGAGATCAGGTACTATTCTCCCGCCAGACCAATGCCCCTCACTCCGTTCCCCTAAATGACAGGGCCCCGTTAAAGTAATTCTTACAATTCCCACAGCTGCCAAGCTTGAGGGACTCCCTCATTGGATCCACCTGTCTCATCTCAAACCTTTTACTCTTCCAGCTCAAGATACCCCCTCATATACAGTAGCGCAAGCAGGGCCCTGCTCCCTTAAGTTCCAGAGGACACCATGATCAGCCACTCTTTCTCCAGTACCAGAAGAATAAAAGTCTCATCACTGTACTCAACTCTCCTGTGCCTAAAACTCCATATACTCTCCCTCTTCCTCTTTCTCCTATCTGCTTTACCAACTTCTCTCTATCTCCAATGTCCTACTTAAATTTCCAGTTAACCACTCAGCTCTTATTACAGGGACCATCATTAAACATAGAGCTGGAGGTACAGGGACTGCCAAAAGCCCAGGTGGTAAGAAACAATAACAAGTTTGGGGACATTCACAGCCCCAGACTCCAAAAACTCACCAAACGGAACATAACAGGTTTATCACTGACTGCAGCAGTGTCTCCTGGATGTTAAGGTAAAATCATGATGCTAAAGAGAACAAGTGCTTTCAGATTTGCTTCAGGTAAAACACTGAGGGGTCTAATAATTCCCTTTTCTAATAATTCCCCCTTCTTTTCTTCCCTCCTCCCCACCATCTTCTATTCCAACACTATACTGCCATAATCATAAGCTTTTAATATGTCTAAAACTTATTTCTTTTCATAAGCTCCAGGGAACCAGTTGGACCTATCTAAACAGACCAGACTCGCCCAGAATAAGTATCATTGAATTCTTTCCTTATCATCCCTGGTCTCGGGAACCCCCGGGAAATTCCCTCCTCCACCCTGCAAAAATATCCCTCCATCTTCCATCTTGGGACTCTCCTTCAATCACCAGGTTCTAAAATTTTTGCAGACATAAATTTCTGCCTTTCCAGCATCTTGCGAGGTCCAAGCTGCCAGCCAGCCAGTTCCACAGAGCTCAGAAAAGCACAGAAGTAGTCAGCCACCCCAGGATATGGTCAAGCACCTCAAGTCTCTGACGCCTACAAAATCAGCAAAAAGCTTTCTCAAGAGACCTGACGATGCCCACAAAATCAGCAGGAAGCAGTCATGAGAGACCTGATGATGCCCCATTCCCACCCACTAAAGACCCCAAACTCCCCAAATTTTCATAATAAGCAAAAGAGTGGAATGTTATGATTTTAGCCAACCAGCATGGCGGGCACTTCCGGGTTCTAGTGTCACGCATGTGCAGACAAGCCCTCAGCAAAAATACCTAGCCACCCCAGGGACCTTAAAAGGCCCTGTGTGACCCATGTGTGGCAGCATCTACCCATGTTGCAGTTAAGTAAGTCCTTGTGTGGATGCATGAGCTTCATCATCTGCATATGACATAGCTATGTCATCCTCTTGTGCGCATGCATTAGGCAGCCTTTAAAAACTGGACGTGCCATCTTCATCCCTCTCTCTTGGCACACCAACTTCACCAGGCCTGTACATGTCTCCTCTAATAACCTAAGTGGATTTGCTGCACATTTCCTTCTTCCTTCTCACTTGTGCCAAGTAATTTCAGGCTCCACCTCTTAAAGGCCCCACTACCTCCCAACACTACCAATGGAAACCGACTGTTCATACCGCTGAGCCTGTGGGCGACAGATACACGAAACTGAACAGTGGCCAATATTCGAACTTTTATGATAATCACTTCTTAGATCTTTCTTTAAAATTTCACCATTAAGGTTTATATTTATTGTATCAGCCACTGTTCTGTGTGCTGTGACCAAATTCTTGGCATATGCAACTTAAAGAACTAAGGGTTTATTTTGGGTACATGGATTAATAAAGAAGCTGTCCACCATATTGGGAGTGGGACACCATGACAGCAGAGGTACATTGCATCTGCAGCCATGGAGCAGAAAGCAACGAGTGCAGGTGCTCAGCTTGCTTTGTTTTTTGTATGTCCGGGACACTAACCCAAGGAATGGGGCCACCTTTGCAGTGAGTCTACCCATCTCCAGTAACCCCATCTAGAAAAGCCCTGGCAGAAACCCAGAGGTTTGTTTGTAGAGTGACTCTAAATCCCATGAGGTTAAACTTGACAATCAAAATCTTTATGCTGTACAAAAATGAATTTTGCTTGCTGGGATTTATATGGTACTTACAGAGAATGGAGATGAGACTGAGGTTGAGCCCTTCCTAGTTTTGTTCTGTTCTCTTCGGGCAATTTACGTACAAGATAATTTAGAGCTACAACTTCTTGATTTCATTAATTATGCAGGTATATTCTGATATACAAGCCCATGCCTTTCCTCTCAAGGGAACTGCTTGACAAAAACTTGCATTTATTCCCTGTAGAGCTATATAGCTCCCATTAGTCTATTTTACTGATGCCTGTATGGTCAGTATTTTAAATTTTAGCCATTCTCATATGATCTTTATCTTCTAACTGATAGAACACCTTTGACTGCTTATATATTTCTATTCTGAAGTGCCTGTTCTAACTCCTGCCCCTTCTATTTTCTTATCAAGACATTTTTAAACATTTTATAGATGGCCCTAAATTAAACTTTTTGTTACTCTGATAAATATGAGACACAATTTATAAGGGAAGCCTTTATTTTTTACTCATATTTTCAAATCATAGACGGCAGATTCCATTGTTGTGGAAAGGAAGCCTGAACATTATGACAGCAGCCCGTGGTGGAGCAAAATAGTTCATGTCACGTGATATAAGAGGGAGAGGGGCATAAGAGATACATCATTCAAAGACATATACCCTTTGTTGCACTTCCTCCAAACAAGCTCCATTTCCTATTTCCATCACCTCTCCAGAATGCCTTCAAATTATAAACCCGCTGATAGGTTAATCTACTTACTGAGCCAGAGGCCTTATGATAAAAACACATCCCCAAAGTCCTACCTCTGAACCCTGTTAAATGTATAAATTATATTGATGTATACATACATGTATATACTTCATATATACTACATATGTACATACATGTATACTTTTTCCTTATTATTTTTTTTTCAGATTAAAATCACTCAATGTAATCCAGATGGCCTCATATTCTTAATCCTCCTGCCTCAGCCTCCCGAGGGCTGGGAGGATTACATGTACAACCCAACATTCCATCTGGCTGTACTATTTATTTCCCAAAGTCCCTTTGGCATTGTTCAGATGGTTCACATTTGTATTAAAGACTTCTCTGTTTCTATGGAAATCTGGGGAAGGGCTAATTATTCCACCCCATTTATTTATCTGTCCATCCCTTCACCACTAGAACACTGTCCTAACTCTTAACTATTCTAAGTCATGACACTTGGTTTATCCAGTTTCACTATTCTTCAGGAGACCAGGAGTTTCTTGGTTATTTTCCTCCTTCTTTATTCCCATACATACCTTAAAGTCATCCCTCCTTTATGCATGCAGACCCTGTTCTGAGAGTCACACTGACTATAGACAGATCTGGGAAGAACTGACCCTGTTAAAGTGCCACCAGCCACGAACGCAGCATAACCTCTGTTTATTTTGGTCTTTAATTTCTTTCAAAGTGTCTTCTAGTTCTCTCTTCAGAGATGGCACTCTTTAAGTTCACTCTTGATTGCAAATCATATTCTTTTAATATTTTGTTTATTACTAATCTATTAAAACACATTTGGCGTTTGAATTTCACTTCGTATTTGGAATGCAAGAAAAAAATGCCGTAGCTATGTTGACGAGTCTACAAAGTTGACTGTCTGACCTATTAGCGGCCTGCACCTGTGATCCTAGTGTTGGCAAGGATGAAGCAGGAAGACCAGGAATTCAAGGCCATGCTGCATTATATAAAGGGGGTGTGCACATTGGGCTACATAAAGCACTGTCTTTAAAAAAAGACACAGGCTCACTTCGTGATGAGGAAAACTGGAATGCTGCAGATATAACCAAATAGTCTTTATGCCTATTTTTAGTGTCCTAATTAGTCACTAATTGTCCAGCTCCCTGTCAGGCTTAACAGCCTGTTGACTATCAGGCAAAACCTCTGGAATGCATTATTAGCAGACCACTAACTTCCATCAGCCAAAAGGGGAGGATATCATCAACTATCCTTGCCTAAAGCCCGTGGAAGAATTAATACCATGCTATTGCTCTAACCCACCTATCTCCTGTTGTCCCTAGCAAGTGCCCGAGAAATGCTTCCTTTGTGTTTTGTTCTATGGACTGCTAAAGCCTGTGTAAATGCTTTCCTGTAGAAACATGTCTTTTTCAGGGCAACCTAAATCAAGGCTCCATAATAATTATTTGTTTCAAAATAAACGCTGTCTTATTCCCAGAGATGACAGCTTTGTTTTGCATGTACAGTTTCCAACAACTGTTAATTAAATTAGTAGGTTTCTCCACGTTTTGGATTTTCCTATGCAAGTCACACATCTATGCACAGTCATTTGTATTCCCTCCTAAACCACGTCTCACTTATTTTCTCAAATTATCGAATAACACATCATCAATTGAATCTTGGAAATATGCAATTTAAGTTGTGCCTTAGTTAGGGTTTCTATTGCTGCAACGAAATACCGTGACCAAAAAGCAAGCTGGGGCAGAAAGGTTTATTTGGCTTATACTTCAACATTGCTATTCATCACTGAAGGAAGTCAGAACAGGAACCCAAACAGGGCAGGATCCCGGAGGCAGGAGCTGATGCAGAGTCCATAGACTGAAGCGGCTTACTGATTTGCTCCCCCGAGGATGCTCAACTTATCTTAGAGAATCCAGGACCAAAAGCCCAGGAATAAAACCAGCCACCTGGGGATGGGCTCGCCCCCACTGATCACTAAAAGAGACCTTACATACAGCTGGATCTCATTGAGGCATTTCCTCATCCTTCCTCTGATGACTCTAGCTTGTGTCAACCTGCCAGTACAAGTTGTAAATTCAGTAAGAATCTGACACTGCAGTACTGCCTCACATGCTACCCCACAACCACTTGTCCAGAGCTAAGTTCCGCCAACTCCTCTTATGCTGGGTAGGGACCTCCTCCAGAGAAAGCTTTCAAGCAGTTCCTGCCTTTGCCACTAGCACTGCCTCAAACTGACGCAGCCAACCAGCGTCAGGCTCAGCAACCCCGCCCCTAGTCGGACGCAGCCAATCAGCGACAGTGTCTTTTGCGCGCCTTACTTGCAAAGATGGCGGTGGCCTCTGGCGCTCAGGCTGTGTGCCGAGCCGTTGCACAGCTCCTCGGTTGCAAAATGTGAATGCGGCAGGAGGAGGGTGCCAGCGGAATGAGTCGGCGAAGGAAGCATGCGGACAGCCCTGGCCGGAGGAGCACGCCGCGCAGGACGGCTGCCGACGACTGCTGCCCAGCGGTGGAGCCGGGGTCCCGGTGGTCCAGAGCGGCCCGCGACTCCCGGCCCTGCAAGGCGGGAGCTCGACCTTTGCAGCGGGAGCAGCGCCGGGCGGCGGCTGACGATCGGAGGAGCCCCGGGGGTAAGGAGAGGCGGTCGGGGAGCCGAGCCCCGGGTCGGGGTGGGATGCGGAGAGGGCAAGGAGAGCAGTTCCGGGGGCTTGGAGGGGGCGGGAGGCTTAGGCTGTTGATCTGGGCGGCGGCTGTTTTGGGGCTCACTCTGTTCTGGGCGGGCCCTGTGCCTTAAACTACCCCCGGGGAATTAGGCAGCTAAGCTTTTCTTTTTTTCTTTCTTTTTTGTACTGTTTTGCTTTTCAAAAAGGGTCACCTCAAAGCTGTCGTTTGTTCCCGGAACTTGCTAGGAATAACATCCGGTTGGAATAACACACCAGTGGAACGTTCCTTTCTGATAACTTTTGGAGTTAGATTTTTTTTTAAAATATTTCTAACCTAATAAGGACCCTTCCTACAGTCTGTTCTTGAAATAAAACTTCTGTTATCTTGCTTGCCTCTGCTATGACAAAACAAACCCGAGGAAGAACAATTGTAAACATTTAAGTGATTCTACACAGAACTTCTCTAGAAACAGAGCACTCACGTTTTTTGGAACTGTTAATTAGAGTATAAAATTTGGGTAGAGTTGATAGGAGGAGCTTAAACGAGTTTAACCAGGGTTTCTGTTTGGATAGTTTGCAGTGTATCTGCTAACAGCAAGGAGGTTCGCAAAGTTACAGAAGCCATGGTGATAGTAACTCAGTGACCAGGTGGTATCATTCCAGGGCCTATGGTATTAAAGATACTAACTACAATGTTAAATTTATGAAATATCAAGGCATTACTTTTACTGAAACATTTGTGTTTAAAGTGGTTGTTTTTAAGAGACATTTTATATTGGACATAAAAAATAATTTGTCTAAGCTGCTATTTGACTTTGGCTCTTGTGAATGCTTAAAACGCGACGATTGTCATTTTGTACAGAAAAGTATGAGACACCAACAAGAGTTGTGAAAGTGGATTTATTATCCTGTACCTTCAATTCTCCTACTGATCCAGATGGACAGACCGATATCTTCTGGGATCAAAATTCTCCAATGACCAAACAGTTAGGTAATCTGATCAGAAGATCATTATATGGAAGCCGGGCGGTGGTGGTGCATGCCTTGATTCCCAGTACTCGGGAGGCAGAGACAGGTGGATCTCTGTGAGGTCGAAGTCAGCTTGGTCTACAAGAGTTGAGTTCCAGGACAGCCAAGGCTGTTACACAGAGAAACCCTGTCTGGGAAGAAAAGGAGAAAAAAAGATTGTTATGTGGTTAAGTGTTTGGTGAAGGATTAGTATTTGTAACATTTTAGTTAGGCAACATTAGAAACTTGGATACAGTGGATTTTTTGTTGTGTTCTTGAAACTCTTGAGTGATTTTCCTAATATGCACATAAGGTTAGTGCAGCGTCACCCTATGTACTGTAGTGTAAGTTGCACTGGTTATAGTCATTTTCTAAAGGGTAACAACAGATTTTAAGATTATTGGCCTAAGATTTATAGAAATGTCTGTTTCTTTAGGTAAAGGAAGAAAAAAGCATATTCCCACTCCATACACGGATGAGATTTCACATATTGTCAACCGTATTGCTCCTCAGGTAATGACAGCACGTTTTGTGGTTTATAAAACAGCAAAGTTTGTTTACTGCATGCTCGTGTCCTCTTTCCCATTCGAAACAACATATTTAGAGCATGAGAGGTTGCAGTTAGCTTTTCTCTTTCTGGTTGTGTGTCTTGAAAGACGAGACAGATGGTAGAGTAGATAGTATAGTCATCCCTTAGTGTCCATGGGGCTCGGGTTCACGACCCTTCTGAATACCCGAGTTTGCAGATTCTGAAGTTCCTTACAGATAATGGTGTGGCTTTGCATGGTAATCTGTGCACATCTTCCCGTGTACTCTGTTTATTTATCTTATTTATTTTTCTTGCAGTGCTGGAGCTCAAACCCAGGGACTCACTTCTGCTAGGCAAGTGCTCTTCCATGAGCTATGCCTCCAGCCCATAAACTTTAGGTCATCTCTAGTTTATTTATTCCTTACGTAATACAGTTAATTGTCAAGCTGTACTGTTGAGGGAAGAAAAACAAAGGAAATGTCTGTGTCTCTCCCCTATTTTTCATCTGTCATTGGTTGGATGTAGAACCTGCACATGCGAGTAGATAGTTTGCGTTAATCCTCTCGGAGTAGTAATTATTGACTAGCGTTTTACTTTTGTTGTCTTTAATGTATTTAACACCATGCGACATTTTTTTCCCAATGTATTTTGAACAGTTGTATAATAGAACAAGCAATGTAAATTTGAGTTTTGGTTGTTAGTGCCTGTCCACTGTCTATAGTACAGATTGTCCTCATTGCAGTTGCTCTCACTTATATCCACTGAATTATAAAGGCACCAAGAAATATTTTAAAACTGGGGCGATCACTGGGTTTTTAGGTGCAGGCCTCATCCAACCTCATCTGCGTCAGTTAAATGCTCATAACCTCAGTTCATTCAGCCGCAAAGTAGAATTATTACCGGCCTTGCTGTCTTCAGTGGATTATTAGGCTTAAGTTATATAATATAAAGGTTACAGTGAACTATAGAGTGCTATAAATAAATTATGGTTTATTTTTTGTAATAGACCCATCTTCAAAGATTTCTTTTTCCTCCTCACTTTAATTTTTGTGATGTTTGAATGAACTAGAAGTTTTAGTGAATCGTGGAACACAAAGGACTCCAGTAACTGTTATTGCTTGTATTAGTCCTGTTGTTAGTAGACAGCATGGCCGAGAACATCAACTGTTCTGAGTTTCTTGTCTTTCTTTTCCATCTTAACTATTTTCTTTCTATATTTTTAAAAGTGTGTGCGTGCGTGTGCGTGCGCTCGCGTGCACGCTCTCATAGGTGTTGTAAGTGGGGGAGAGGTACGGGTTGTTTGTTCCCAGCACCCGGCTCCCAGCCCCCAGCTGCTGGCCCGCTCAGCCGCTGGTTGCTTGCTTATGCCCGAAATAACCACATGAGAACGGTATTCATTTAAACTCTGCCTGGCCCATCATCATCACCCTTTTCTTGGCTAGCTCTCACATCATAAACTAACCCATTATAAAAGTCTGTATGTCACCATGAGGTGGGTGACTTACCAGACGGATCTGTGGCGGGGGCCTCATGGCGACTGGCCCACTTCCTTTTCTCTTCCCAGAACTTCTGTTCTGTGTACTCCACCCACCTAAGGGCTGACCTATCTTACAAGCCAGGCAGAGTCTTTATTTAACCAATCAAAGCACAGAAATAAAGACGGACCCTCCTACACATAGGTGTGTACATACATGCGTATACCCACAGCATGTGTGAAAGTCAGAGGACAGCTTGCAGGAAATCAGTTCTTCCACTATCTTGGTATGATTCATTGTACCCACATTTTGTTTAAGTACATTTATGCCATAATATTACTACTCTTTATATCAGCAGTAAATCTTCATTAACTAAATCAGAGAAGCACAACACTTCTGGGCTGGCCAGCCTGACTGGTGGTATAATGTTGAGTATCCTGTTGGCTTTACAAGATGGGCTGGAAGTAGCAGCTGTTGTAGAGAATGACAGCAGTGCCCCATGGTAGCTGGAGTCATGGGAAACTGCACTGGGATTAGTTTATTCCCTCATCTCCAGTGTCATGCCCTCATTATCACAAGTGTTTGTGGTTTTCTTAGTTATCTTCAAATCATTTAGTTCCCTCCTAGTGGTTTCAGATTTCATTTTTTAAGATACACATTTGCATATTAGACAGTCAATCCATTTTCTGTAGTGATAACTTAAGGGGTGTTTAAGGTGATATCTTTGTTTTCATCATTTATATAACTTTATACGGTTTGGGGGTGTTTAAGGTGATATCTTTTTTTTCATCATTTATGTAACTTTATATGGTGTGCTCCTTAAGATCAATTGTAACCGTGGCTCTCAGCCTCCCTAATGCTTCAGTGTTTAAAACAGTTCCTCATGTTGTGGTGACCTCCAACCATAAAACTACAAATGTTTTTGGAGCTAGAGGTTTGCCAGACGTTACAGTCCACAGGCAGAGAACTGCTGGTTTATAATATAATGTTCATTCCATAACTTTTTTAGGAGTAAGGGACTGAAAAATACAGCAGAAATATCCTAGTCTAAGATCACATCCAACTTTAAACTTTTCGTTTTTGTTTTGTTTTGTCCATCTCCCCATTCTTAGTTTTAGCCTTGACCTTGCTCTGAAATCTCTAGTCAGTTCTTACATTACTTTGTCTGTTCTCAGTTAAAGTCAAGATGGAACTCCCAATTCTTAGATAAAGAGTTAACGAGAATAAGAAAAAAATTGGAGAATCAATGCTACAGAAAGAATTCTGGATATATTCTTATTTTCTATTCTGATAATTGTACATAGTTTGTTCTGATTTTATGAGTATCTTACAACAATTGAAATGTTTATTCCCTTTTATAAAATGTTTCTTTATATGTAGATGACACCAAAATGCATTTGGTAGATAATGTGCATCAAACCTTGGTTTTTATAAAATGGTTTGAGTGTTTATAAAAATTTGAATATTTCTTTTTTTGCCTGTCAGAGCACAAATGGATCACCACTCCCAGCCTTTCTCCATTTCCTCGTTGCTTGCGTTTGTTAAGTGACTGGTATCACATTCTTTCTTGCCCCTCTAGTCTCCACTCCTTCCTTTTTTCTTGTGGAGAAGGGTTGGTCTCTTACTTTGTGGTGCTCTTATGTTCTTTTTCTTCCCTTTTTCAAAGGACGAAAAACCAGTGACAAACTCCATGTTGGGTGTGTGGATTGGTGACACTGCTATTCCTTGTACTCCTGGCGTAGCAAAAGAAAAGTCAAGAGTGAAAAACTGGTGCACAAAGTGAGTTCTAACTTCACCTTCTTGTAATTCAGTGAGGCAGATGTCCTTACTAGCACTGTACGTTTTGTAATAAACCAAATTAGTAAACATTTTTAATTTGATATGTAAAATTCTGGAGTTAAAGACATGTTTTTTTGAGACTTAAACTTTTGGTATTTTGTTACACCAAAACATACTAAATGATAATTGAATAATTCTTAGACAGTTTTTTAATTGAAACGTTTCATTGATATTTTAATAGGTTAAAAACACAAACTCGAGAAAAAGAACTCATGAAATTGGCTAAGCAGTTTGATAAAAATATGGAGCAACTTGATGTGATTCAAGAGCAAGATGGGATGGATCATGATTTTATCCAGACAACTTCAGAAGCGGGATATGTATACCACTGTAAAGATTCTGTACAGATGGAGATAGATGATATAGTTCCTGAAATCGATTGTGCTCTAATGAAGAAGCAAACGGAAGGAAACACCAGAATGGCTGTGGCAAAGGAGCAGGACAGCAGTCAGAAACCCTTTGACCAAAACGTTGAAGCAGCCCTTAATGCTATTTTTGATGGTTCCACTCAGATGTGTAGCGGACAGCTAAGCCAAGGTGTGACGAATTCTTTTCTGAACAATAATCAAACTACCTTTGTGAAGAAGAGCAGTTCAATAGAAGAGGAAATTACTACTAACGGAACTCTGCTCACTGAAAACCTGCCAGACAGAACTCCAGTGTCACCTTCTCCTCAGGTAGATACTGCCTCACTGCAGAAATCATGTGCGACTCCCTGGGCTAAGAAGCCAGAAGAAGCTCCTAGTAAACATCCCGATGGACTGACTACTAGTGATTTTGAGGATGACTGGGAAAGCTTGCTAGGCAACGAACCTTTCCTCCTGGAAAATGCTGAAATGCTTCAACCCCCTCCTTCGACAACTGCCCAGGATACTAGTCAGAATGCAGTGTGTAACGTTACTGCTAAAAATGATACAGTCACATCAAGAGCAAATACGAATCTAGGTCGAAAGTTAGGAGATTCGAAAGTAACCCTGGACCTTCCTTCAAAGCCATGTAACAGAGAACTAAGAAATTCTGGAGGATGTAGATTTTTACCACATCCCAGTGATGAATCAAGCAAATTACCATTAACTGGAAATAAAATGAGGTTTGAGAAATCTTTGAGTAACATTAAAGATGAAGGTTGTGTTGATGTCTCTAATATTGCAAGAGTAAAAGAAGATAGTCGCAGTAAGTGTACAGTTAATGTGTGTGCTTCTGATAGTTCTGGTTCGTACCCAAGATATCTTAATGAACGAAACTATGGGCTTAGTGTTAACCTGCCTTTGAAAGCACCTGTTGATACTGCTCCCCTTGGTTCTGTATTCTTGGGCAAAGAAAACAGAGTAATGGATCAAAACACAAATCAGACTTCTGTATCAAAGTTCAGTTCTTCCCTCGATGACTGGAATGCTCCTCTGGTGGCCAGTGAAATGATTGAAGCATGCCATGAGTTCGAGACTACCTGGGAAGCGGATGATGTAGATGATGATTTGCTCTATCAGGCCTGTGATGACGTTGAAAGACTAACTCAACAAGAAAATAAGGCCAGCAAGCAGTCAGAAAGTATAAATAACACTTCCAAACAGGGATCCAGAAATACTTGTGCATCTAAACAACATTGGAATCTTGCCAGTTCCTCGGTGCCATCGTCCCTAACAACTAACTCAGAAGAGATACATAAATCATTGAAGGTAGAGAAAAGAGACATATGTGGAGCTTATCCAAGTATTTTGGGTGCTGCAACAAATTTGTCTGTGTGCTTTAAGAATTCAAGTGGTAATCAACATGTACCAGTACAGGTGAATAGCTCAGAGTTTATGCTTGCTGGAAGTTCAAGTCTGAATGTTAGTTTGGGTCCTGTGAGCCCAGAAATTACTAACCTGAAGTTGAGTACTCATCAGATATCCCACAGCACCTCAGCAACTCAAGCTCAGAATGACAACAAATTATGGAGGGTTTCAAAATTTACATTTAAGACACAAAATCCTCGGTTATTTTCTCCGTTAAACCAAAACTGTATAGCAGGAAGTATACCTGTTAGCAAAATCTTGAAGGATTTGGGGAAAAAAGAAACTGTCAATTCTCTGCTTGAGGCTAATCAACACCAATCTTCAAAAAATTATTCTGAATCTTTGAAACCATGTTCTAAAGGTATGTATAAAATAGTTTTCTTTGAAAAGTATTGATGTTGTTTACTTGTTTTGCCGAACTAGTATCTGATAACAAAATTCAGTGACACTTGTGACAGAATTAATGTTACTTGATGCAACTTTTTTTTTTTTTTTTTTTTTGGTTATTTGAGATAGGGTTTCCCTGTAGCTTTGGAGCCTGTCCTGGAACTAGCTCTTGTAGACCAGGCTGGCCTCGAACTCACAGAGATCCGCCTGCCTCTGCCTCCCGAGTGCTGGGATTAAAGGCGTGCTTCACCACCACCCAACAATTCAAGCTTTTTAAGATCATTACAGTTGATCTTTTTTTTCCGGATGGTCCTAATCCCTCCTAAATGCCCTTAATCACACCTCAGTAATTGTATCATCAAACTGTCCACCTTACAATATTACTACCACCTTACAGTGTCCTCTATGTCCCCTTTATATTCTAATCTTCACAAAGCAAACTGGGCTTTTTAACCCACATAAAACATTTATATGTGTAAAAAACAACCTTCAGTGATGACTCATATTTCAAATAAAATCTAAAACTATAATCTGAAAAACCCTTAACTTGTCTCACATACTAAAATGTAGGAAATAGAATACTATATAATAACTTGGAGTAATTTTATCTGAGAAAAGCGCTGTTTACCAGCTTGGTATATGTCATGAAACCTTTTTCGTCAGCTTATATTGTATAAAGTCATGCTCGATTATGACATTTTCATACTTGTGTATAACATAGCTTTATTGTAGTTGCTACCTCTAATTACTCTTTTTTTCTACTGGCTTCCTCCTCATCCCAAATAGTCACCCTTTATTTCATTTTTCTTTGTTGCTTGCTACATTCTTTAGTTATTCATGACTTGGCTAGTTTGAATGCCTATTTCTATAATAAATGGGTATGCAACTGTATCTATTGCGTATTTATTTTGATTCCTTCATTAATATACCAACAATAGTATAATTAATCTTATTTAAGAGGACCCTTTTCTGACTGCCCTAGTGACCACACTAATATATGTATGTATGTATGTGGTTTTTCTCCACCAACAGAGGATAAAGGTTCCTCCCATCTTCCCTTGTTTGGCAGTCTGTGTTTTCTTTCCCTCACCTTGGTAACCATTCTAACAGCAGTGAGCTCAAATCCAAGAGTAGTTTTGACTTGCGTTTCCTTCATGGTTAAAGATGTTGATTTTTTTTTTAACATATGAATTTGTTGACTTGTAATTGTTTTTGGATTCTTATTTAATTTGCCATTTGTTCTCTGGGTTATCTGGGTTTTTCTTTGTGGTTAGTTAAATCCGTTATAGTTTTTTGAACATTAGCTTGTGTTGTAAGTATCTGCAAAGATATTCCTCTATTATCTAAGTTGTATCTTCACTGTGGTTGCTATATACTGTTATATGAACACTTTATTATTCAATGTAGTCCTGCTTGCCAATTCTGACTATTTTTTCCCTGAACTATTGTGATTCTTTCCAGAAACTCTTGCCCATCCTTTTATTTTGAAGCTTCTTACCTGATTTCCAGTAGTTCAAAAGTTCAGATCTTACATTAATATCTTTGATCCCTGTTGATTGGTTTTTATAAAGGATAGAATGCACTACATGTGGATATCCTAATTTTCCAGTACCATTTTTTGCTTGGGTCTGAGTCTTCTTTTTCATTGATCTGCATGTCTGTATTTGTGACAGTACCATGCTGATTTTGTTACTGTTACTTTAATGGAATTTGAAATTAGGTTGTCTCTGGCATTACTTATTTTGCTGAGGATTGCTTTAACTGTTGGGGATTGTGTGTGTGTGTGTGTGTGTGTGTGTGTGTGTGCGCGCGCGCGTGCGCGTGCATGCATGTATGTGTGCCCAACTAACGTGAAGTGTGTCATTTGAGTTTGGATGGATGGGGATTCCTTGGAGTCTGTAGACCCATTTTGGTAATAGGGCCATTTTTCAGTGTTAATTCTTCTAGTGCATGAACATTGGAAATGTATCCATCTTCTAGTATTTTAAATTTTCTTAGTCATTGTTCTATGTTGTCATTGTGTAGGTCTTTCACCTTGGTAATTTTACTCCTGGAATTTTATTGTTTGTTTGTTTTTTGCTGATTGTTTTCTTAGAGAGTTTGAGATAGAAAATCTAGTTTTTATGTTTTTTTTATACTGCTGTCTTAGAGTGTTTATCTGATCTAAGAATTTTCTAGTGATAGTTTTGCAGCCCTTTATGTATGTAGTCATATGGTTAACAAGTGAAAATATCTGATGACATCTGTTGTTTTTGTTCCCTTTTTGCTATGACTAAGACATCCACCGCTGTATTAAATGAACCAAGAGAGAAGACT
>JAQHUG010000194.1:690962-709034 GCA_028555095.1 Dicrostonyx torquatus | reverse complement strand
AAAAAAAAAAAATTCCATAATCAAAATAAGGTCACTGTTGTATATCTTACAAGAGCAAACATTGTCTTGGGAGAGTGTAGGCAGAGGCTGCTCATTTGTTCCTGGCCACCCAGACCTGAAATACCACACAGAAACTGTATTAAAACACTGCTTGGTCAATCACTTAAATATATTGCTAGCTAGCTCTCTTAACCCATTTCTGTTAATCTCTGTATTGCCTGTGGTTGTGGTCTACCGGTAAGGCTCTGTCTGGCCTCTGTCTCCCACAGCAGCTACATAGCTTCTCCCTCACTCCACCTACTCTCTCCATATGTCCCTTCCAGCCTGGCTTTACTCTGTTAAGCCATTGGCCAAAACCAACTTCTTTATTAACCAATGGCAATAAAACATACTCACAGTGTACATCACCTCCCACATCTGGAAGTTATCTGACTTACCAGTAAAGCTTTTGTGACAGGACGTAAGTGTGGCAAGAAGTCATTAGTGATGGGTTTTACTGTAAGTGGCAGCCTTTCCTCGGATGATGCAGCACTATTGAACAACCCACACAGCATGAGTATGAACCATAGGTCATCGTCATTTAGCAACATGGAAAACTTACCTCTATAAAATACGAATTTGCACTTTGAGCCAGCCATTTCCATTGTATTTATTCTTTCTTATTAAGAACAGGTGTAGTAAAATTAGTGAAAGGCAAGGCCAGTTCATGTAAGAGGTTTTTTTTTTTTTGATCTTGTTTGTAGTAAAATTTATTAAGAAAATAGAGCACAAATAAAAATAAAAGCATCTAAAAGTTGAATTTCATGTTTTGGAAAGAATGTCTATCTAATATGAGCCTAATCACTTCTTTGCTTAGCACGAGAGCCCATCAGAGGAAATGAGGGAAGACTTCCTACCAGGACTTGCATTTGTTCTGGGGTTGGGGTTAATCTCTCTTTTCAAAGCCTTCTCCATGTGTTATGGTACTTTCAGTGAGCTCAGCTTGACCAGCAGGATGATTGTGGTGCCACACCCCTGGGCAGGAATCAGTGGGGCATCATGAGCCATGAGTGTTTCTGGTATCAGACTGGTAATCAAAGGGTATTGGTAATACCAACCTCCAAACTCTTGCTACCGTTTGGGAAAAAAAAAAAAAAAACTTTTCCTTGAAACCTGGATTGCTAGGCCGGGCGGTGGTGGCGCATGCTTTTAATCCCAGCACTCGGGAGGCAGAGGCAGGCGGATCTCTGTGAGTTTGAGGCCAGCCTGGTCTACAAGAGCTAGTTCCAGGATAGGCTCCAAAGCTACAGAGAAACCCTTTCTTGAAAAACCAAAAAAAAAAAAAAAAAAAAAAAAAATCCTGGATTGCTATAGAACTGGGGCTAACATCCTCATTTATAGTAGTTAAAGTGTAGCAGTAGTAGCAGTAGCCATGTTGTTAGCTCCATCTAACACTATTGAGTGAGTGAAGCTTGCAATAGAATTAATTATGTGGGCTCCAAAGGTGGGAGCCCACACCTGTAGCACACAGTGCCCTTGAGATGGTTTTACTCCATGATTGCAGCTTTCTTCAATGCACATCTCATAGGTCTGGCCGTTCCAGTATCCTAGGATCTTCATTTCTATTGCAAGAACATCAACCCTGCCACAAGGCCTGGCCTCAGCAGTTCTCTGGAACCATGGTGAAAGACCATGGGTCCTCTCAGTTCATCTTCTATGCTTGTAAAGCTTCCATTATGTGGATACTGTAGTCAGTTTCTGCTGCCAGCTCAGTATGGGGCCTTGTGGATCACAATTGCACAGCTTTCCTGTTGTACAGTAGTAGTGTCAAGTCTGCCTTTAATGACACTGATAATTCACAGCTACTTTTTAACATTGCCTTGCCTCTAAAGTTAAGCCGACACTCTTTCCCTCACCAAATTGCACACTTCTTGTTTGTAGACCTAGATCAGAACAATAAGTAGTAACCATATCACAATTTGACTACTATCCTGTCTTGAAATTTCTATTTCTTCCACCAAAATAATTATTCCTGTACTCCCGTATTCATCTTCATTAAAGTTTTTGTGACCTTGGCAGAATGCGTCTTTTGCAGAGAGAGTGGTCAAGATAGAACATGAGTGGCATTTAGCGCCCTCCCCCTTTGTTTTTTGAGACAGGGTTTCTTTGTAGCTTTGGTTGGAGCCTGTCCTGGGACTAGCTCTTGTAGACCAGGCTGGCCTTGAATTCACAGAGATCCGCCTGCCTCTGCCACCCTAGTGCTGGGGTTAAGGTGTGTGCCACCACTGCCCAGCTATATGTCATTAGCCCAATTTAAAATGGAGTCTTGATCTCTGAACCTTGGTAAGCTGGGTCTCTACTGTCTATGTTTCTTTTAGCCTTTTGATCTTCTAAGCTCTCATCAGAATAGGCCATTAAGTAAGGCAGTCCATGGGAATCCAGCTCCCAGGTCTGCACAGAGAAAACCTCAGAGTAGCAGGACTTAGGCAAAATTCTTATCTGAGGCTTGCTACACTTTTCTATCTGAGGGGAAAAATAAACACAGTTTCTGCTGTTAACCTAAGCAAAAAGGAACAAGCACATGTTTTCTGATGGTAACCTTTTTTACTTCAATTTAAGTAATTACTTTCTTTTGATCTCCTTACATACACACCTCTCTCAATTATTTCTTACAAAATCCTGTATCTGTCCCTGTTTGGGTGCCATATAAAGCTGACTTGGGGGACCAGCCTTCAGTCAGCACCAAGGTAAATAAGAAAATTCACAAATGCATCAATAGCTTGGGGAAAATTCTTATCTGCCAAAAGTTAGACTTCCATCTGACGGTAAAAAAGGAAACACGAGTGCTTTC
Organism: Dicrostonyx torquatus; assembly: GCA_028555095.1. NCBI lineage: Eukaryota > Metazoa > Chordata > Mammalia > Rodentia > Cricetidae > Dicrostonyx > Dicrostonyx torquatus. Next base: position 706,204 of record JAQHUG010000194.1, on the reverse strand, counting down.
TGATAGTAACTTTCTCTTGAAAAAATTCTCTTGCTCTCTTCTCTTCCCCACTGATGCTGCCCTTTCATCACTGCTCCTTCACTCTCTGCCTGGCCACTCCTCTGCCTCTGCTCTTCTCACAGCCAAACTCAGGATCGCGGTGACCGGCCAGTGAGCAACCATGGCTTTGTATGTAGTTCTAAGTTGATGAGGGTTCCCAGACAATGAACAGTTGGCTGAACCTTAAGATTGGGGAGTAGGTGCAAACTCTGATCTTGAATCAATAAAACAGCACCTGGGAAAATGACCTCATTTATTTGTCTCTAGGAGCAACCAGCTGCTTTGAATTTGTTCTGAAGTCTAAAATTAGCTGTCTGTGTAAAAGGCTATCTTTATGACTGAGAATCCTATGTCAGTCTGAGTAATGTAAAATATCCTAGTATTATTTATTCATCAGGATCATCTTCCTGAGCACCCACAGCTATATGTGTGCCTAGTAGATGGAATATTTTCATGAGATGAACACAAGCAGTGGGAATACACCCAAAGCTGTTATTAGGGAAGAAATGAAGTGACTCGTGGGAGAAATTACAGACGGGAAGGAGTAACTGGTTTCCACAGCCAGTGATCATGGCCTTACCAGGTAGGGCTCCTTGTCAGGGACTCATGAGTCTGATGGGTTGACCTGTTAAACACTAGTTGTCACTGCTATACATTCACACAGCCCTCTGCAATTAAGTTCTGTTTACAATATCCTAGGACATTTCTAGTTAAATATCCCTACTATTGAGGTCTGTATTCCCAGTTATTTTTCTTGTTAACCAACAACTGACCAGGAACTTAGGAAAGGTTGGTTTTGACCTACATTGCTAGGAGATACACTCTGTGACAGGGAAAGTTCACTCAATAGGAGAGATGGGTAATTGGTCACACTATCCATAGTCAAGATGAAGACTGAATAGGAAATGGGACCAGCCTGTAAAATATTAAGAACCAGCCCCAGTGACCCACTTCCTCCAAGTCTACTTTCCCTAACAGTGCCAGTAGGTGAGAGAATAGATGTTGAAACTCATGAGCCTGAGAGGACATTTTGCATTTTAACTGGAGCAGCCTACCTGAAAGTCTTTGAAAAGCCCTATTGATGTAGTAAAAGTTAAGGTCTCTTATTTAGATAAGAAATATTTAAAACTGGGATCTTTTTAAACCTTGGAAAGGAAGTCTAAAAACTGTTTTGTGAGGAATCTCCATGTTTGCCAAGTTGAACTAGTATCTTTGTTGGCACATTTTAAAGAAACCATATTGTAACTTTAAATGCTTGGTGAAATTTAAGAGCTAAGATGGCTAGGTATTCCATTTTTACTCCTGGTATTGGCTACATCAACCAACAGTATTTCAAATTCCTGTTTACAGTATTAGGATTCTGTAGAAAACAATACAATACAATCAGTTATAAAAAGGATTGGGTTTTGTCATCAGAGGCTAGACAGTTTCATGATGGCCCCATCTAATGGGAAAGCAGTAGTTCCTCTGCCCCAGGATCTAACACCTCATAAAGAGAAACCAATGATACATCCTCAACCTGAGGCTACAAGCTGAGGAGCTCCTAGAGAGCTGCTTGTGTAAAACCACATTCAAAGACTGAGGGAATTAAAGACTGATGTTTTGCTGACTAATCCTGGATAGATTAGCTGGATATCACAGCAACTAAACCAAAAGCCACTAGGAACTCCTATGAAGTACTCTTAATCAGATACTTCTAAGTGGGAAGGCCCACCTTAAATGTGGGTGGCACCTCTGGTAGCAGCCCATATAAAAGGACATGGAAAAAATGAAACTATGCTATACCTCCCTGCCTTCCCCATTACTGGCAATCTATCCTCCTCCTCCTTCATTCCTTTGCTGATATAGAAACAACTGCTTTGAGCATCCAATGTATATAATGAAGACCAGTGGCTCTCCAGGAATACAGACCTATAGTTCCAGATTGAGACTGCCGAGACATCCAGCCCCATGGATTCACTGGTGTGAGATAGCAATTTTTGCATTACCTGGACCTTATCATGTAAACCAATATAATCCACTTTTAATATGCTCATTCTATCAGTTCTATTTCTCTAGACAATACAAATACAGATGTGTATGGACAATGACAAAGTGGCCACGTCCTCATGAAGTTCCAAGAAGTGGGTGTGTCCTTTTTTTCCCTTTTTGTTCCATCCTTATCCCCAGCTACTGGCTGGTTGTTTACAATTTCAGGGTGGGTCTTCTCCATTCGTGGCTGATCCACATGACAATTATCTTTACTAACATCCTTTCAGGCTAAGGCACCCAGAAGTATGCTTTACCATTTTTTAGGTGTTTCAGTACAATAAAGTTGATAACCAATAATTGACAACCCCATATATGATTGAGTTATTGGGAAAGATACAGATATTGCTTGCTCAGTCAATAGGTCATTATAAAACTGGTAATGAATCATGAGTGATAATTATTTCACTTCTGGCAGGGGTCAATTGCTGCCCACCTGCAATTCAGTTCGTATATTTGAAGCAAAGCCTGTTTTTTGTTTGATTTTTTTTCTAGTGAGAAATCCATGTAATACAATACAGAGGAAATTAAAATGAAATTAACTGATAAAAATAATGTATAACAAACTCATAAGCCACACATTGGGGGCCATCTGTCATAAACCACACATTGGAGTGCTATCTGTTGTGGTTCAGCCTTGATGTCCACATGTTCCAGGGTAGACGTGTGAAGATTAAAATGATTAAACAAGAGGAATAGAGATATGAGGGAAATAAAAACAAACACAGGCAACATTAGGATGAAAATTCACTGAATACTGAAACTCATCCATGTTTATTTTCCACATGGTTATATACTTCACTCCAAAAGGGGAGGGGGAGGTAACAGACATCATTAACATGATATAAGGAATAAATGAAGTATTTTGCAGGCAATCCACTCCCTGGAACCTCCTGCCAATCTTCTTGAAGGAGCAGGAATAGATTTGAATTTTCTGAATTTTACTCAAAGTGGAGCAGATCCACCTCTATACTCAAAATGCTAATTAACCACACCCTAGGTCAGGATCTATATTACTATACCCAGCTAAACTTTCAGTCACCAGAGATGGACACAAGATATTCCATGACTGAATCAGATTTAACCAATATCTAGCCGCAAACCCAGCCCTATAGAAAATACTAGAAGGAAAACTTCAACCCAAGGAAGTTAGTTATATCAACAACAACAAAAAAAAACAAAAAACCAGACAATAGATAATCTCATGTCAGCAAATCCTAAAGAAGGGACAGACAATAACATAACCAACAACAAAAACTAAAATGACAGGATCTAGCAGTCACTAGTCTTTAATATCCCTTAATATAAATGAACTCAACTCACCTATATAAAGACACAGGCTAACAGACTGGATATGAAAACAGAATCCACCCTACTGCTACATACAAGAAACACACTCAAACTCAAAGACAGACATCACCTCAGAGTAAAGGGTTGGGAAAAAAATTTCCAATCAAATGGACCTAAGAAACAAGCTGGTATAGCTACCCTAATATATAACAAAATAGATTTCAAACTAAAATCAATCAAAAGAGACAAAGAAGGACATTTCATATTAGTCACAGGAATAAATCCATCAAGAGAAAATGCCAATACTGAACATCCATGCCCTAAATAAAAGGGCATCCTCATATGTAGAAGAAATATTGCTAAAGCTTAATTCACACATTATACCCCACACATTAATAGTGGGTGACTTCAACACTCCACTCTCACCACAGGACAGCTCTGCCAGACAGAAACTTAACAGAGAAATAGGGAACTAACAGATATTATGATTCAAATGGGCTTGACAGACATCTATAGAACATTTCATCCAAACATACAGGAATATGCCTTCTTCTCAGCGCCTCATGGAACATCCTCAAAAAATTGACCACATAATAGATAAAGCAAACCTCAATAGTTACAAAAAATTGAAATAACCCCATGTATGTTATTAGATCACTACGGCTCACAATTAGAATTCAACAGCAACACTAATTTCACAAAGCCCACAAACACATGGAAATTAAACAGTGCTCACCTCAATTACCAATGGGTCAACAAAGAAATGAAAACTTCCTAAAATTCAACAAAAATGACTATACAACATATCCAAATTTATGGGATACAATGAAAGCAGTGTTAAGAGAAAAGTTCATAACACTAAATGCCTACATAAAGAAGCTGAAAAGATACCAACACTAGTGAGTTAACAGAACACCTGAAAACTCTAGAACAAAAAGAAGTAAACTCACCTAGGAGGATTAGATGGCAGGAAATAATCAAATTGAGAGTTGAAATCAACAATATAAAAACAAAGAAAACAATATAAATAATCAATGAGGCAAAGAATTGTTTCTTTGAGAAATCAACAAAATAGACAAATCTTTACCAAACTAACCAAAAGGCAGAGAGAGAATATCCAAATGAACAAAATCAGTAATGAAAATTGGAAACCTTAAAGGAAATGGACAATTTCCTGGATCAATATCACCTACCAAAATTAAATCAAGACCAGATGAACAAATTAAATAGATCTATAACTGGTAAATAAATAGTTTCCCAAACAACAACAACAAAAAGCCCAGAACCAGATGATTTCACCACAGAATTCTTCAAGACTCTCAAAGAAGAACTAATACCAATACTCCTCAAATTATTCCACACAATGGAAACAGAAGAAACATTGCAAAACTTTTTTTATGAGGCTACAATTACCCTGATATCCAAACCACACAAAGACATGACTAAGAAAGAGAATTACAGACCAACCTCACTCACAAACACTGATGCAAAAATACTCAATAAAATACTGGCAAACCAAGATCATATCAGAAAAATCATCCACTATGACCAAGTAAGCTTCATCCCAGAGATGCAAGGGATGGATCAACACACAAAAAGCTGTCAATGTAATCCACCATATAAACTAACTGAAGAAAAAAACCACACATGATCATCAAATTAAATGCTGAAAAAGCCTTAAAGAAAATACCCTGTCTTGATAAACATCTTGGAGAGAGCAGGATTATAAGAAACATAACTCAACATAATGAAGGCAATGTGCAGCAAACCAACAGCCAACATCAATTTCAAACTAAATGGAGAGAGACTCAAAGTGATTCCACTGATATCAGGAGAAGACAAAGTTGTGCACTCTCTCCATATCTATGTAATATAGTGCTTGAGGGTCTAGCTAGAGTAATAAAAAAACAAAAGGAGATCAAGGGGATGCCAATCAGAAAAAAAAAAAACAAAGTCAAACTCACTATTTGCTGATGATATAATAGTTTAGAAAATTGACCCTAAAAATTCTACCAAGAACCGTCTACAACTCATAAATACCTTCAGCAATGCAGAAGGATACAAGATTAACTCAAAAAATTTAGTAGCCCTTCTTTATACAGAAAATAAATAGGCTGAGAAAGAAATCAGAAAAACATCGCCCTTCACAATAGTCACAAATAACATGAAATATCTCAGAGTAACTCTAACCAAACAAGTGGAGGACGTGTATGACAAGAACTTTAAATCTTTGAAGAAAGAAATTGAAGAAAACATCAGAAAATGGAAATAACACACATGCTCTTGGGTAGGTAAAATTAATATAGTAAAAATAGCATTCATACCAAAAGCGATCTACCCATTTAATGTAATGCCCAACAAAAGCCCAGTAAAATTCTTCACAGACCTAAAAAGAACAATACTCAACTTCATATAGAAAAGCAAAACACCTAGGATAGACAAGACAATCCTGTACAATAAAGGAACTTCTGAAGGCATCACATTCCCTGACATTAAACTCTACTACAGAGCTACAGTGTGGGGAGCTGCGCCCGCTATTCGCCATTACAAGATGGCGCCCATATCCTGTGTTCCCGAGTAATAAACAAGTGCATTGCGCATATGCGAAGGGTTTTTCCACCTCGTCCCATCCCGCCTATCGTGCGATGGGTTGCAGCCAACCAGGGTCTGACACGTCCTAGGCGAGAAGTCTCTAAGGGAAGGGTTTTCCCCGCATCTGGGTCTCTGCTCTGGAAGCTTATGCTCTCCCTCTCAAGAAGCATTAAAGCTTACTGCAGAAGGATCCTTGTGTGCCGCATTGTTCTTGCTGGCTAGACGGTCGTGCGGGACACTACAGTACTGAAAACAGACTGGTATTGGCATTTAAATAGACAGGAGGACTAACAGAATAGATTTGAAGACCCAGATATCAATCCACAAATCTACAAAGTCCTGATTTTTAACAAAGAAGTAACATTTATAATATGGCAAAAAGAAAGCATATTCAACAAATGGTGCTGGCATACTTGGATAGGAACATGTAGAAGAATGAAAATAGATCCATACCTATTGCCATGCACAAAACTCAAGTACAAATGGATCAAAGATCTCAACATAAAGCCAGCCACACTGAACCTTATAGAAGAGAAAGTGGGAAGTACACTTGAATGCATTGACACAGGAGACCACTTCCTAAATATAACCCCAGTAGCACAGACACTGAGATAAAAAATTAGTAAATGGGACCTCCTGAAACTGAAAAGCTTCTGTAAAACAAAGGACATGGTCAACAAGAAAAAAACTTATAGGACCATGACTTATCTAGTCTAAAGATTTTGGCCACTTTAGCAGTGTCAGATATGGGCTCCATCTCATAGAGTAGGCATTAAATCCAAACAAATAATGGTTGGTTACTCCCATTGTGCCATTGATGTACCAGAATATCTAGCAACCATGTCATTGTAGGTCATGGGGTTTGTAGCTGGGTGATAATGATAAGCATCTGTCACATGTGGACCTCATTGTTGGAGTTTCTGTCCTGCACAGTTCCCACAGCCGGTAAGCTCCAAAGAAATGAATTACACAGTGGTCTCCATAAGTTATAAACTGATTGGCCCATTATCTCCGGCTTCTTATTAACTCTTATAAATTATATATTAATCCGTTATTCTTATCTATGTTAGCCACATGGCTCGGTACCTTTTTCGGCAAGGCAGGTCACATCTTCCTTCTTCCGGGTCTGGACAGGACTGAGGGAGGAATGGGCTTCCTTCATCCCAGAATTCTCCTGTTCTTTCTGACCCACCTCTACTTCCTGCCTGGTTGTCCCGCCTATACTTCCTGCCTGGCTACTGACCAATCAGCATTTATTTAAAACATAATTGACAGAATACAGAATTGTCCCACACCAATCATCTTTCTCCTCCAGTAGTGTGCAGAGTACCTCTCAGTACTATGCATATTAATCAGTAGGAGTGGCCCCAATAGTTAGGCATCAGCTTAATTTCTCCATGTTCAATGACATAGGTAAGGGTTCTCTTCAGCAATAGGGCCTTACTATAATTGCCTTTTCAATAGCCTGAGATGTTTGCTAGTTTTTTTAGGGGGAGAAGCTTTGGCCAATGTATATACAACATGTAAACCACTCCTAACTGGAGATTTTACGTAGTAGAAATAGATGTCTAGTTGGGGTGTTGTCTCCCCAGTTATTAAGTGACTTTATTTAGGTTCCTTTCATATATGTATATATTTTGGGAAGCTTCTACAGTTATAAGTTTCCATATGGTTTTTCAAATGAACTTTAGTGTGAATTGTCCCTTCCCATATTCCCTTTCTTTTGTCCTTCCTCCTCCCTATTTAATTCTCCCAGGCTAGTTTGCCCTTTTCTCTCTATAACATTATATTCTAGTTTCCTTTCCTTGGGAGATCTCTTGTCTCCATTCCCTTATTTTATACACAACTTCTATTGTTACTGGGATTGTAGTACACATTTTGAAAACTAATATCCAACATCTGCATATAAGAGAAAAGATACAATATTTGTCTTTTGGAATCTGAGTTACCTTACTCAGGATGATTTTTTTAATAACTCCATTTATTTACTGGAGAATTTCATAATTTTGCTTTCCATAGCAACTGAATAAAATCCCATTGTGTGAATATACTATTATTTCATTATCCATTCATTAGACATATAAGCTGTTTCCACTTTCTGACTATTATGAATAGTTCAGCAATGAACATGGATAAGCAAATATCTCTGTAGTAGGATGGAGAGTCTTTTGGGTACATACCCAAAAGTGGAATAGCTAGATCTTTAGGAAGATCAAGTCACAGCTTCCTGGGGAATTGCCATGCTAATTTCCATAGTAGCTGTATTAGTTTGCACTCCAACCAGCAATGAATAAGTATTTTTCTTTCCCTATATTCTCACCACCATGTGTTTGTGATTGATCTTGGTCATTAGGGATGGGGTAGATGAAATTTCAAAGTAGTTTTAGTTTTCACTTCCCAGATTACTAGGGACATTCAACATTTAACCTCTGTAGAAATTAGATAGATATAGATTTCTTTTAATTTTTTTCTATGTAGCCATCTAGTTTGGCAAGCATCATTTTTGAAAGTACTGTCTTTTCTCTAGTCCATATTTTTTTTTAATTTTCGGTAAAAATCAAGTATTTTTAAGTGTGTGTGTAGGTGGACATTTCTGTTCCATTGGTCAGTTCTGTCCCACCAGCTGGCCCCCAAATAACCACACATACTTATTTCTAATTATAAATGCTCAGTCAGTAGCTTAGGCTTTTCACTAACTATGGTGATATCCTATTTGTACAAATAAAACTTTCCCGAAGAGACACTACTTAACCATAGAGGTCTGGAGGTCTGTGCAGACAAGCAGGAAGTGACATGGATGGGTAGAGAGAAGAAGTGATAAGGCAGAAAGAAACAGGAACTCAGTCTCTTTTCCACTGGGAAGTTGAGAGGTAAGGTGTGGCTGTGGCTTGCCCCTTCATGTCTCAGCATTTTTCCCAATATCTGCCTCCAGGCTTTTATTATTAAGACCTATCAGAACTTGTGATACATATTGGCAACCAACTTAAAGGCAGAAATGTACAAAAAAAAGCTGCTTGTTCGTAGTTTTGTAGCCACTGGCACAAGCTGGAGCTGCAAGTAGGGCTCCTTCCAGAGCTGCACACAGGGTTCCTGCCCCACCCAGCTAGGTCTTTTCCTTTTCCTCCAAACCTCTGAATGAGTTTGGGATTTTCCTGTTGTAGCCTCTTTGAAACAGCCTCCAGCTGCCACCCAAACTCCAGAAGCACCCAGGCTTCAAATGCCACGGAACTTACCTGCCCTAGACCAGCTGGCTCTGGCTTCAGGCAACCTCCTGCCACATGTGCTTTTGCCACACAACCCCCCTGTGCATTTTTCAGACAGCCAGCTCTCCCCCCTTCTCTCTCTCTCTCTCTCTCTCTCTCTCTCTCTGTGTGTGTGTGTGTGTGTGTGTGTGTGTGTGTGTCCACACCATGGGTTCTGGGATTTACTTATACTCCCTCTCCTCGGGCTGCCACTCAGAGCTCATGGTTACACGCTAGCAGCTGCAGCTCTCCTCAGTCAAATTTTTCACTGCCTGTGTCCTCCACTCAGATGTGCTGTGCCTCAGAGTTCACTGACATTGTTGGCAGATTTGGTAAGACAATTGGAATTTCTTTTTTTTTTGTTGTTTGTTTTTTGAGACAGGGTTTCTCTGTAGCTTTGGAGCTTGCCATGGAACTAGCTCTTATAAACCAGGCTGGACTCGAACTCACAGAGATCCTCCTGACTCTGCCTCCTGAGTGCTGGGATTAAATGCGTGTGCCACTACCGCCTGGCCATAATTGGAATTTCTTAAAGGGAGGAATTAGTTAAGGGAGGTTCCCCCCCACATTAAAATAATGAGAAACACTATATCTGTGGAAGGACTTAGGTCTCTGTATGATAATACACTAGACAGTTTGAAATGGAACAATAAAATGAAAGGATAACTAATTTAGACGGGACTTGTATAATGTCAATTATAATCATTGTCAGTTTTATCATTTTTGTTTTTTCACTAAAAATGTTGGTTAATATGAGTGTTTAGAGACAAGTTTTAGAAAATCTTAAAACAGATCATAGGGATATTCAGATCCAGACAGAGGAATTTAATATAGAACCAATTTCAGCTTTACATTATAAAGTTAGAAAGGAACAACATAAAGATTTCAAACAACCAACTTTAATTTATCTAGTTACCTTACAGGAACTACCCAATAACAGATATCTCTAAGGCTGTGCAAGAGTTAAATGGGAAATATAACTGTGGAAAAGTTAGATTTAAGGAGAATCAAGGAAGTGATAGTTTCATATAGCATGAATTTACCTTTTGTGAAGCAGATCTTAAACTCATGGTCAACTTGTAATAGAATTATCCCTAGAGACTGCACTTGGTTAAAGTGGTCTTGAAGTTTGTTCCTCCATTACAATGGATGACTTGGTTGAAAGAAGAGGCTAAGGCCATTGAACAACAAATAAGCCTAGAGGTATGAAACTCTCCTGAGACCAACTTGGAGAAGGATATTATGCTGATTTACAAAGGCAATCTCTATATGATAGCCACATTCTAGATTTATGTCATACAGCAGCTTTGAATGCTTGGGACAGAATTGGAGAAGCAAGAGGGAAAATTAAGTCATTTACTAAGGTTATACAGGGCCCAAGGGAAAACTGCAGATTTCTTACAAAGACTGACTTCAGCAGTAAATATAAGATTACCAGATTTGGAAGCTAAGTGAATTATTGAAACTCTGGCTTTTGAAAATGCTAATTCTCAATGCAAAAGAGTAATTAGTTAAAGGTAAGATTAGCACTGATGGAGGAATGATCAAAACTACAATCAATATTTAATCTCATGACCATGATGGCACATAGATAGGACGGATGATTTTTGAAGAAAATCAAACAAAACATTAGGTGTTTCAATAGTGGCAAACATGTTCGCCTAAACATGGACTGTAAACATAGCATTCCTAGAAACAATATTTTTCTCAGAATAATTCAAACAGAACACCTCCCACTTCTGGATTATGTAGAAGGTAGGGCAAATGCAGGTATTGGATCAATGAGCACTGGTCAACAAGGGACAGTTAAGGTAATGATTTGCCATTGGCAAACTTCTTGAGCGGCCTCTTGCCGGTTCCCATGCCAAATTTGGTTTAGTCATTTCGTATAACTCTGGAAGAAATTCCTTCCCAGAGTGATTAAAGAACCTAATGCCTATAATAAGAAACCATACTCCTCTGAATGATAGAAAATCTATAGAGCAGAGCAAAATATTTCAGGAGAAACCATAAAGCAAATATTTTGGAAAACTTCTATAAATGAACCAAGACCAAAATTGAAAATATGGATTAATGGCATTGTCATTGAAGCCTTGTAGACACAGGTACAGATGAAAAGACAATTGTACCATAAAAAATCTTGGAATCCAAATTGACCTCTTCAGGAGTTATATATTCAGCTTTTAGGGATTGGAACCTTGTCTCAAGTAAAACAGAGTACAAGATGGGTTGAATGTATAGGGCTAGAAGGTCAGAGAGGAAATTTAAGCAATATGTGGTAACATAGCAATGAACTTATGGGTACACAATTTGTTATAGCAACGGAATACTCACATTAATATTCCTTAAATCTCAGAAACAAACCATCCATTAACATATGTTTCTGGGAAAAATATTAGAAAGTATTATAAAGAACAGTCACTGATCATTTACCTTCTACAAGAACAGGTCACAACAGCTGCTGATATCTCAAAGGCACCAACAGCCTACTTTTAAAATGTTTGTCAGACAAAGGTGTATGGGTTGTACAATGTCCTTTAACAACAAAGAAACTGCAGGCTTTACAAGAGCTTGTATAGGAGCAGTTACATGATTAGATACTGGAGAATCAACCAACCTTTGGAATTCTTCTGTATTTGTTGCTAAAAAGAAATATGAAAAATGGATAATGGTAAAAAAAATTTAAGAGCTATTAATAAGGTGTTTCAGCCAATGGACCCTATATAGTCTGGTATTCCTTTGCCTTCTCTATTGCCTAAATGATGGCCTCTTATAGTTATTGATTTAAAAGATTGTTTCTTCACTATACCTTTACAAGTAAAAGAGAAAAATTTGCCTTCACTTGTCATAATTCTCAGCCCTGTAAGAGATATCAATGGAAGATTCTCTCACAGGAAATGGTAAATAGCCCTAACCTGTGCTAATATTTTGTAAGTCAGCCATTGGAAATAATACATAGGCAACATCCTCAATCTGTAGTTTACCATTACATGGATGATATTCAAGTATACTTTAAAAAGAATGTTCAAAGAAGTAAAGAAAATTTTGCCTTGTTGGGGATTTCAAATTGTTCCTGAAAAAAGATACAAAGAGGAGATTATTTATTTTATTTATTTAGGCTATGAAATGGGTTTACAAAAACATTAAACCCCAAGAAATACAAATTAGAAGACATTGATTGCAGACTCTTAATGACTTTTGAAGACATCTTGGAGACATTTCCAATCTATATCCCACTTATTGGGATAAAACCTGATAATCTGATTAATTTAAACAAAACCTTAGATGGTGAGAAGGACTTAAATATTCCCAAGAAACCATCAGCATAAACTGAAAGAGAATTGACTTTGGTGGAAGAGAAATTACAGATTGTACATGTAGATCATGTGGATCTGAAGCTAAACTGTATTCTGGTCATATTACCCTCTAAGCATTCCCCTATAGGAATTTTAATGCAGAGGGAAGATATTATCTTAGAATGAATCTTTGTACCACATAAACCAAGTAAAAAAAATTAGAAGCTTAAGTGGGAAAAGTCTCCGAGATAATGCTAAAAGGAAAATTGAGACTTTGTCAATTAGCAGGAATAGACCCAGCAAAAATTGTAGTACCATTCATTAAGTTAAAATGACAAGTTATGGGCAGAAAGTAAACCCTAGCAAGAAACTTATAGTAATTTTTGGGAGAGATTAACAACAAATATCCCCCAAACAAGAGAATTCAACTTATAAAAAAACTAACTGGACCCTTTTTACCATGTATGGGAAACACCAATAACTGGAGCCCCTACATTCTATACTAATGCAAATGGAAAAGGCAGGTTACAAGTCAGAAAAATTTAAGCAAACTAGATCAAGTCCTAATGATTCTGTCCAAAAGTCAGAATTATATGCTAATCTCATGGTACTAATGAATTCTAATGAACCACTAGACATATTTACTGATTCACAATATACAGAAAGAGTTGTTTTGCAGTTTTGCATATTGAAACTGCTGAATTTTTACCAGATGATACAGAATTGATTTTATTATTTATTAAGTTACAAGAAATAATCAGGAATACAAATTGTCCCATATATTTAATACTCATCTGATTCTATATGGGTCTGCCAGGTTCTCTAGCACAAGGTAATGCAGAAATTAATCAGTTGTTGATTGGAAATGTGCTAAATGCCTCAGAATTTCATAAAAAATAATGTCAGCAGCAAAGTTTTAAAATAGACTTTTGTATCATGTGAAAACAACTCAAGAAAATTATAATGAAAAGTCCTCCTTGTTCTTTATACAACCAAACACCACGAGCTGCAGGAAGTAACCCAAAGGGTACTCCAAGAAAGAAATCTAGCAGATGGATTGTTTCTCTTTGTAGATTTTGGAAAACTAAAACATGTACACCATACCATTGTTACCTATTCAGGTTCTAAATGGGCAACTGCTTTGAGTTTGGAAAAGGCTGATTTGGTAATCACACATTTGCTAGAAGTTATGTACAAATAAAGACAGACAATGATCCAACATATGTCTATAAGAAAATAAAATTTTTTTTGCTTTTTATAGTCACAGGCATATTATAGGTATACCACACAATCCTACAGGGCAGTTATAGAAAGATCAAATCTCCTAGAAATAGATGACATAATGATTTACTAACTTTAAATTTTCTAAATGCTAATGAGAATGGGACAATAATTGCAGAGAGACATTGGATAGTGAAAAAACTATGAAATTAAGTCAGCTGGTATATTTTAAAGATGGGTTGACTTCAGAAAGGTAACCAGGCCATGTGTTACATTGGAGAAGGAGTTTTTCTTCAATTTCCAAAGAAGAAGAAAAGCTATGAATATCATCAAATTTGATAAAGACTTGATTTGAACAAGAGATGCTCCTTGATGAGAAGAGGTAATATTTAATCAAACTGTATGACTATTCAATCTAAACTAACTTTAAATCTAACAAATAATTTTCATTTGATCACATACAATTTCAGCAAGGATTTTATTTTTGTCTATTCAGGAGAGTAAAGATATCTAGCTAAGGAATCCAAAGATCACAGGACAAATGAGACTCTGACAAAAAAAAAAAGGACAATCATCCAGGAAAAAAAAATCCCATTTAGTATATCATTTTTCCAACAGGATAAAATTTAATAAATCTTCCCAAGTGTTTGTTTCTGCTATTCTCTATAGATATATAATGCAAATAGTCTTTCTGTAGTCCCAGTCTAATTAAAAATTAAAGTTGGCTTTGGAGTTTGAGTGTGGTTCTCTCCTTCTGTAACTCAAGCATGTTTGTTAAAGTATAATCCAAAATCTCTGTCTTATGTCAGAAAAGCCACCTGATATGGAACCAAAAAAAATTAAAAACTACTTTATTGTCACTAATCTCATAATCCTTCAGTTCTATTTTGAGTCTTCGAAGGTTATCTTTAACCTCTTTGAGATCTGCTGCAGTTGACATTTAAAATGTTTAAGTTTTCTGCAGTGAACTAGACTATACTTAACAGCGACATCTGAAGTCTCCAAAAGGAGGAAGAATAATGATTCCACCAGAACTAAGTTAACATCACCAAGCTGAAAAGATCACCTAAAGACTGACTTTGTACTAAGAACTGTTCAGGGCAATTTTGAGGTGACTAGCTGAGATGATCTAGTCTCACAGGCTACTCTAGCCAGGACTTGAGACCAGTCCTGCACTTTCCCATTGCAGAGAGACTGGACAACAAATAATACAACTACATCTCCCAGGACTTGAGAACTCAAGTTTTTCTTTTCAGGATTACCTAAAGATATGGTCACCCCCAGACATCAGAAAGTAAATTTAATAATATGATGCCCACATTCTCAAGAGGTGGGGGGAGTGTTTTTTGATTGTTCAGTGGGTTATGGATATTTGTAATGTTTAGGGATTTGGTTTCAAGTTATTATTGGTTATGTTCAAGAAGAAAGTTGTATAAAGTAGATTAGATTCAGACTTCTTGTTTTGATAAAAATGGGATATAAATATGATAGAATATAAGGATAGATTACTGAATCTACTTGAAATAAGGAGGGG
>JAQHUG010000194.1:676235-688054 GCA_028555095.1 Dicrostonyx torquatus | reverse complement strand
TGTGTTAATTTTGTGTTCTGCTACTTTGCTGAAATAGATTATAAGTTGTAGGACTTCCCCAGTGCATTGATTTACATATATTGAGTTATTCCCTAGTCTCTATGATGAGGCCAATTTGATCTTTTTGGTGTGTTCTTGGATTCAGTTTGTAAGTATCTTATTGAGATTTTTTTTGTATGTGTTCATAAGAGAT
Organism: Dicrostonyx torquatus; assembly: GCA_028555095.1. Classification (NCBI taxonomy): domain Eukaryota; kingdom Metazoa; phylum Chordata; class Mammalia; order Rodentia; family Cricetidae; genus Dicrostonyx; species Dicrostonyx torquatus. The sequence continues at coordinate 687,861 of JAQHUG010000194.1, read as the reverse complement.
ATTTACCTATAAATTTCTTTCTAATATTTTTTGTTGGATATTTGTTTTTGTTTAGGTATCAGAGTAACAGTGGCTTTGTAAAAATATTATGAAGTATTTCTCCAATTTCTATGTTGTGAAATAATTTGAGGAGTATTGGCCCTATTTTTCCTTTGAAGGTTTAGTAGAATTCTGCACTGAAACCAAGTGGGCTCTTTTTTTTTTTTTTTTTGGTTGGATTTTCAGCTTCTTTCTATTTCACTAGGGGTTGTAGTTGTAGGTCTGCTTAAATTGCTTATTTGATATTAATTTTATATTTCACGTATATCATCCATTCCTTTGGTGTTTTCCACTTTAGTGGAATATAGATTTTTAAAGTATGTCTTACAGTTCTCTAAATTTCCTCAGTGTCTATTGTTTTGTCCCCTTTTCATCTTTGATTAACTTGGATCTTCTCTCTCCATCTTTTAGTTAATTTGATTAAGGGTTTGTCAATCTTCTTCATTTTCTCAAAGAGCCAACTCTTCATTTCAGTGCTTCTTTGCATTGTTTTTGTTTATTTGTTTGTTTCTACTTCATTGATTTCAGCCCTGAGTTTGATTATTTTTCTCATCTACTCTTTTTGGGTATTAATTCTCCTTGTTTTAGAGATTTCAAGGTATAGTGTTACATTATTAATATGAGATCTCACAAGATTTTTTGTTTTTGTAATGTAGGAATTTAGTGCTAAGAACTTGCCTCTTAAAACTGCTTTCTTTATGTTTTATAGGTTTGGGAACGATGTGTTTCTATTTTGATTCAATCATAAAAGACTTTAATTTCATTCTTGATTTCTGTTTTGATCAATTTTTCATTCATTAGTGAGTTGTTCAGTTTCCACATGTCTGTATCCTTCATATTATTTCTGTTTATATCCAGCTTTAATCTATGGTGATCATAGAGTGTTACTTCATTTTCTTATATCTGTTGAGACTTGCTTTGTGTCCTCATATGTGATCAGTTTTTGAGACTTGTTCCCTGAGCTCCTGAGATGCTTTATTCTTTAGTTTTTGGGTGTGATGTTCTCTATATTTCTGCTAGATAGTTCTGCTTGAATTGTGATGTTATTTAAGTGTAGCATTTTTTTCTGCTTAGTTTTTGTCTGGATGATCTGATTGTTAATCAGAGTGGGATATCAAAGTCACCCACTATCATTTTGTGAGAGTCTACCTGTGACTTCAACTATAGAAGATTTCTCTCTCTCTCTCTCTCTCTCTCTCTCTCTCTGTCTGTCTGTGTGTGTGTGTGTGTGTGTGAACTGGGGTACTTTCTGTTTATATATAAATGTTTAGGATTATAATATCCTCTTGGTGTATTTTTTTCTTTGAGTGTATAGCCTTCTTCTTTATCTCTTTTGGTTTGTTTTGGTTTGAATTAAGATATAAAAGTAGCCACACCTGTTTGCTTCTTGGATTAATTTGCTTAGAATCCCTTTTCCGTTATTTTATCCTTAGGAAATGCCCCTCCTTATCATAAAATATGCTTCTTGGATGCAGAAGAAAGCTGGATCTTGTTTTCTAATCAAATCTGTTAGTCTGTGTCTTCATATTGAGTAATTGAGTTCATTAATATTAAGAATTAGCAATTAGTAATGTTTATAGATTCCTTTTATTTTGTTATTATGGGGTAGATTCCCCCAAAGTCTTTTAATTTACTATTCTAGGATTGTTTGTTGGTTGTCTCTTATTGGGTATAGTAAACTGCTTCAGACTGAAGTTCTCCATCCAGTGCCTTCTGTTTAGCTGGATTAGTACAGTGAAAAATGTAGCTTTATTAAAAACTAATAGAGATCTCAAATTAGTGGTCTTGACCTTAAGAAACTAGAAAATGTGAATAATAACTAAAATAATAACAGAATAAATAAATAGAAAAGCAAAGTTTGAGTAAATGAAATAAAGGAAAACAATCTATGATACTAGTAATCTGCTATTTGAAAATTTTAAGGTGTACACACAAATTACCAGTTTCAATAATAGAACATTACTACAGATTTTATAAAAAGAATGCTAAGAGGAACTTAGGAAAAATTTCATGCAAACCAACTTTGCAACATAGCTACTGTGGAAATCTCACAAGAGACAAAAATTATCACCATTGCCTCAAGAATAAACAAGATAATCCAAATATTCTCTACACTGATAACAAAGGTGAAGATCTTCCTGTAACATTTTTGTGCTTTCTGGATATTTTTAAGAAGTATATGGGACATAAGTAATGAAAATTCCACATAATATCTTTAAGAGAATTAAATAGGATAAACTCTTTCAATTCATAATTCTGTGAAGGGAGAAGTAGCTTGATAGTAAAATCTAAAAGAGATTGAGATCAAATTGTAGATGTTCCCCCATGATCTGCTTAGGAAAATTGTTAAAGATCTATTGCAGAGATACCTTGTTCATGAATCAGAAGATTTAGTACTGAGATATCAATTTTTATGAAATTAGTACAGTTCAATGCAATAATTATCATCATATCAACAACATATTTATAACTGGAAGGTGAAAACTGATTTTAGCATTCCTGTTAAGGGGCTAGGAAAAGAACAAAGGGGCTGTTCTGCACACACAAGGACAGGAGTTAAAGACCAAGAACTCATAAAAAGCTGGCCATGCAGTAATTGCCTGAAATCTCAGCCATGGGGAGGAAGACAGGAGAATCCCAGAGGCTCCCTAAGCATCCAGCCTATCCAATCAGTGAGCAGACTAGTGAATGACCCTGTATCAAAAGCAAGGTGAAGAGTGGCCTAGAAAGACACTGACATTGACCTTCAGCCTACACACAGGTGTGCAGTGCCCAATTTCCAAAACGACTTGAAAAAAGCATAAAATAGAGGACTAATATTTGATGGTAAAACTTGTTATGGAACCATAGAAACCAAGAGTGGCAAGAAAATAGACGAATACTTTATACATAGGCTGAACTGTAAAAAACAGTTATCAGATAACTGATTTTTTCCCCCACACAAAGGTGCAAAAGAAATGTAGTAGAGAAAGAATAATCTTGTTAAGCAAAATTGTGTTGCATTATTAAACATGGGGGGAGATTAAAACTTTAGACTTTTTTGTGGTGTGGTAGTTTATATTGACAACAGGATCTAAAATTACTTTGGAGACAAATCTCTGGACTTATCCATGAGAGATTTTTCAGATTAAGTTAAATGAAGTAGAAAGATATATCATAATTGCTGGACTGAATAAAATGAGAAAAATGCCAAGAACTTGCATGTATCACCCTCTGCATCCTGACTGTGGATGCAATGTGACCAGCAGCCTCAAAAAACTGTACCACAGTTCTTCTGCCACTATGGACAGTCAGCTGAAACCATGAACCAAAACAAACCACCCCTTTCTCTAATTTGTTTTTGCCACAATTAAAAAAAAAATAGCCAATATATGTAGAAACGGTCTCACTTTTGTTTCATTAAAAACTCAAAATAATTTAAGAGCGATGCCTATATCATGTCACACGCAAAAAAAAAAAAATTAGCCGGTGTGGATTACAGAACCCATTTGTCAAACTGTGAACCTCTAACGTGAACCGCGTAGAGAATATCTTTGTGATCGTGTATTAGGCGGTCTTTCTTAAGTTACAACAAAGTACAAATGACTGAAGAAAAAAAGAGTGCATCTAAAGTGGGAAAAAAATGCCACAAAGCAAGTGAAAAGTAACCTACAGATTGAGAAAAAGAATTCTCAGTAAATTACACACTGATGAAGACTTTGTTGACATAGTAAATTACTCCCAGAACTGAACTTTAAGAATAAAAGCAAATATTTTGATGTTCTTGAAAGGACTAAAGATTCACAAGATACCTAGTAAACATTTAACAGATATTCATAATTATTCATTAGAAAAGTGTACACCACAACTACAGTAAGATACTATTATATGTTAGAGAGTTAAAATTCACAAGACCAACCACGCCAAGTATGGCCAACATCCAGAGTAACTGAGAATCTCATGTGCTCTTTAGATGAATGAAAAATAGTTTTAAAATAAACTATTTAGGAATATTTTTATGATTTATATAAAACTCCAGAAACTTATCTAAAGTAGCAGTTATTACTTGAGGATGGGAGAATTAAGTATGGGTATATATAAAAATTACAAAGAAGTAAATTTTTGGTTGTGAAATGTATATTTCATAATTACTATGATTTTGGTGTTTCCATGGCTTTGATAGCATAGAACGTTTAAAGCCATACAATTTAAATAAATATTCATAGTTATTTATTACTCAGATGACACTATTTATTAAACACAAAATTAGAGGTGCTAGAGAGATGATTCAGTGACTAAATCTCTAGCCACTCAGGCATAAGGACCTTAATTCAGATTCCCAGAGCCCCTAGAAAGTTGGACCCTGTAGGGCACATTGGAAATCCCAGCTATCCCAAGGAGAAATGGGAAGTACAGACAAGATAGTCCCAAGATCTTGTGAGTTGTCTAGCCTGGCATACACAGTCACAAATAAGTGACTGCCTTAAACAAGGAAGAAGACAAGAACTGACCATCAACGTCTGACCACATGCATGCTGTGACATGCACACACCAACAGTCATACATGAGATACACCAACAGTCATACATGAGACACACCAACAGTCACACATGCGAACACACAGAGAAAGAATGAGACAAACACACACATGCACACTTAAAGAGGGGAGTGGAGACAGAGAGGCCGAGGCACAGAGAAATTATTTTAAAAAGTTAAAATCGAGGCTGGAGAGACGGCTCAGCATGTAATAACACTGGCTACTCTTACAGAGGACTCCAGGAGGCCCCCAGTACCCACATAGTGGCTCTCATCCATCTGTAACTCCAGTTCCTAGAATTCTAGTCTCCAGGCTTTAAGTGGTTCACAGACATATGAAAGCAAAGCACCATACACACAAATTAAATTTACATTAAGAAATACAAACCTTGCATATCTGTGTACTGATCGCCATCCTTCCTTCTATCCTCTTTGCCCACCTCCCTGGGGTCTCTTGTAAACATTAATGATCCTAATAGACTTTCAGACTTCTTTTTTTTCTTGTTTTTCAAGGCAGAGCTTGTCTGTAGCTTTGGAGTCTTTCTGGGACTCACTCTGTAGACCAGGCTGGCCTCGAAATCACAGAGATCCGCCTGCCTCTGCCTCCCGAGTGCTGGGATTAAAGGTGTGCACCACCTGGCCAGACTTCTTTTCTAAATTTTCCACATGTGATGCTTGCCTCTGAGTCTGATGTGTGCCACTTTAAAAGAACATCCTCCAATTCTAAGAACTTTCTTGCACAGAGAAGGATTTATTTTTTATAGCTGAAGGGTATTCATACATTGTATTATGTTTTCTTTATTCACCTGCTGACACACATCTAGATTAATTTTATATCTTGGCAACTGTGACCAGTGCTGCCCTGAATATTGGTATGCAGGTTTCTTTATTGTATTCTGGTTTCATTCCTAGAACTAGTATTGCTGGATCACACCACAGTTTGATACAGTATTTTAAGGAACCTCTACGTAGATCAGTGGTTCTTAACCTTCCTAATACTGCAACCCTTTAATACAGTTTCTCATGTTATGGAGACCCCAGCCATAAAGTTATTTTCATTGCTTCTTCATTGTCATTTTTCTACTGTTATGAATCATGATACCTGTATTTTCTAATGGTCTTAGATGACCCCTGTGAAAAGGTTGGTTCAAGCCCCAAAGGTATCATGACGCACGGGTTGAGAAGCACTGGTGTATATGTTTTGTTTTTCAGTACTCTGGACTAGTTTACAATCCCATCAGTAGTGTATAATGGTTCCTTTCATCTCATGTGGTTTTTTTGTTCTCTTCGAAGCAGGGTTTCTCAACATAGCCCTTGCTGTCTAGCAACTTGCTCTGAAGACCAGGCTGGCCTTGAACTCAGATCATCTGCCTCTACCTCCTGAGTTTTGGGATTAAAGGCATGAGCCATAACTGCCCAGCCTGCTTGGTTTTATTAATGATAGCCATTCTAACTGACACGTGATGGTGTATCAATGTAATGAGAAAATTTTATTGCTCTGGTGACTAAAGACACTGAACTTTCTTTTCATGTATGTAATTCACTTCTTTTGAGTAGTGTCTGTTTGGGTCATTTGCCCACATTTTTTTTTTTCACCGAATTATTTTTTCTTTTAGGGTTAAATTTTGCATTCTTTATGTATAATATTTTGTATATTAATTTTCTGTTAGGTGGCTAGCTGGTAAATATTCCTGGTCTTACATTAAGGCCTTTGTTATGTTTGGGGTTTAAAAAAATAAAGAGTAAAATAAAAATAATGGATAAAATTTTAAAACAAATGATTAAAAATAGGGCTGTAGTTTCAATCTTTTACATTTTACTATCTAATTTTTCTAGGACTGCTTGTTCAAGATACTGTCCTTTCTCCAATGTATTTCAAGAATCTCTTGCCTAAAGATGCATTGAAGTTTTTTCTGGATCCTACATTCTGTTTTGTTAATTGACCTAATTGGCATGTGTGTGTACGTGCACAAACACACACACATACACACACACACACACACACACACACACACACACACACACACACCCCTCTTTTATGCTGGTACCATGCTGATTTTGTTACCCATGTCTGAGTAGTTTAGAAACCTTGTATAGTAAATTCTCCCTCTGATGGATTTTCACCTCATTCATGGCTAACCTTTTGTGGCACGTGTTTTTTTCTTTTATGGGCCTTACATAGAATGAAACCCTTTAATTTTTTTCATAATTTAATTTATACAAAGTGGGCATAAGATGCATGTAGTTGAATGGTAAGAGTAGTAAGAAACTGTATTTATCTCTGCTAAATTTGATTTGAGGCTTGCTTTGTCAGGTGTTGGTACCACCTGGCTCCCTTTGCTGGGGCCGTAAGTTTCCATATTACACACCATCTCTGTCACTGCTGGGGTGTGGAGTCTCTATTAAGCAACAAATTATCAATTCTGGCATTTAATTATTTAATTAATTAAAAGACACAGGCTGCTAGTCTGTGCCTTTTGAATGATAAATTGAGATCATTAACTTCTAAGTTTCCATTGAAAGACGTGCATCACTTCTTGTAATTTAGGATTTACTCTTGTGTTTGATAGTCACATTCTTTATTATATCATTCTCTGTCCCTGGTTTGCTCCATTGGATAGGCTCATGGACTTGCTTATATTTCTCTTCAGGAGGCAGGCTTCCTTCAAGTTTCTGCTGCAGTACTGCTTTAGCGGTCAGGATTTCTTTTAGTTATGTGTAGTGTGGAAAATTTTTCTTACTGCTTCAATTATGAAGGATAGCTTTTCTGGATACGGTCACCTGCACCAGCAGTTACTCTCTTCCAGGGCTTGACCTTCATCGTGCCTGGTTTGTCCAGCTTTTAGATTGTGTATTGAAAAATCTGCTTTTATTCTGATGGGGCTGCTTTTCTATGTGAATGTGTGCTTTTCTCTTGAAACTTTCGATATTCTTCATTCTATATCCTTAATACACTGAAGGTTGTATATGGGAAGGTTTCTTCTAGTCTTGTCTGTTTGGCGTTCCAAGGATCTCATGTATCTGAATAGGCATTCCATTTCCTACATTTGAGAAAGTTTTTCCTGACTTTATTAAATATATCTTCTGCACTTTTACTTGAACTTCTCTGCCTATGCCCCCTTTTAATGCTGTCTTCTAAATCTTGAAGGTTCTATGTACGTTTTCTTTTTATCCTTGTCTGAATGTTCAAATTAATCTATGTTGTCTTGACCCCTTATAGTCTATCTTATAGTTGATCAATTTACTGGTGAAGATTTCCATTTTTTTCCATTTTTCATTAACATTTTCTACTGTTATTAAAAATCAAATTAAACTTTTGAATATTTTATATTCAAAGTATTTAAACTAGATTCTTTTCAGTATTTATGTATTTTTCTGAATCACTATGTTATGTCTTGTATTTACTTTTTAAAATTTTATTCCACCTTTTATTCTCTCTTTATACTTATTCAGGAGTTTGTGTACATTTTGTTGAATAATAATTTTTGGTAGAGAAAAAACAAAGTATGGTGTGTGTAAGGTATTAGTTACAAAGGACAAGAATGGAAAGAAAATAACCCAAATAAAACAATTAGCATTCTATCAGTGGAAAAAAGAGAGAAATGTAATAGAAATGGGAATAATAAAGGAGATAAGACATTTCTATCTAAAATTCACTTCTGAGAATGAAAACAGAAAGAGATAAATAAATCTCAACACCCAGGAGGCTATGACAGGGCCCATCTAGGTTCTTTGAAAAAGCCTGTTCATAAATAAATAAATAAAAATGTAAAGACAGAGGGATGTGGGGAGAAAGAGAACAGGGCAAGCAAAGCTAGTTCACTTAACTGAAATTAGATATTAAAAAAGAGAACTCTAATAGTGAAGGAAAGAGAGTGGGTGGGGATGCCAAGTCTATATGAGGTCCCTTGCTTAGGTAAAACTTCTGGGTCTCTGTGTAGTACACTCCAATCTGTGGCACTCCATGGAGCATTGGTTTTAACAGCTACAACAACAACAAAATTCTTGAGTTGGAAACAGTTTTCAGGGCAATTCTTAGAATATAGCCCTGTCTTAGTTGCTTTTCTATTGCTGTGAAGACACCAAGAGCAAGGCAACATATAGAAGACAGAGTTTGCTAGGGGTTCACTTACAGATTCAGAGTTAGCACATGAATCTCATGGCAGGAAGCATGGCACTGGGCAAGGAACCATGGCATTTGGTACAGTAGCTAAGATGCAGAGTGAGGGGTGACGGAGGAAAGGACAGAGCGAGGGAGAGAGAGAGAGAGAGAGAGAGAGAGAGAGAGAGAGAGAGAGAGAGAGAGAGAGAGAATGTACAGACTGGAAATAGTATGGGCTATTGAAACCTCAAAGCCCTCCCCAGTGATGTATATTATCTAACAAGACCAGTCTAATCTTTCCAGACAGTTTTACCAACTGAGGACCAAGTATTCAAATATATGAGCATAGGAGGCTATTGTTGTTCAAACCCCCACAAGTTCTGTGATGGTTAGTTTTAGTTGTCAGCTGGACACAACCTAGAGTCACTTGGGAAGAGTGTTCAAATGAGGAATGGTGTTGCTTTGTAGACATGCCTGGGGTATTTGTCTTCATTTTGTTGGTGTTGGAAGTCCCACCCCACTGTGGGTGGCACCATTCACTAGGCAGGTCGTCCTGAACTATTAAGAGTGCCATAATCAAGCCAAACATAACCAAGCAAGTTAGCTTATATGGATTCATTATCTCAGGTTTTGAATGCAGATGTGAGGTGACCAGTTGTTTGAAAGTTTTGCCTCAATTTCCCCTAAATAACGAATTACAAACTGCAATTGTAAGTTGAAATAAACCCTTTTCTCCCCTCAATTCTTTTTGTCAGGGAATTTTATCACAGCAACAGAAACAAAACAAGAATAAGTCCCAGGATTTTTTCACTGGATTCTCAGAATGAGTGACGCAGGGAGAGAGATTTGCCTTTAGGAATATCCAGCCCTTATTTTCCTTAAGTGTCTTAAGTAGAATCTTTGATGGAGCTTTATTTCCTGTACAGGTAACTGATATCAAGATTGTCATTGTCGACCATGCCTCTCACCATCTTGCTCTTCTTGTTGAGAATGTCCACTTCCCACTGATTCCCTCCTGCCTAGAAATCAATCCACAGTAAATCTAGCCCACAGGTCTGGGGGAGAAAAGTGCAGAAAGGATGTCGGGTGTGTCAGTTGGTGAGGGCTGCTCATAGGATGCAATACTAGGAGTGAATATGGAGAATGAGAGTCATGAGCTAAAGAGGCCTAGGAAAATACATAAAAATCAACAGTCTAATATAGGAGAAGTAGAACTGTATTTAATAACATTCCTCAATTCAGACTACAGTGATCTTAGCAGTGAAGAGAATGCACCTAAAGCACTCATCTCTGAGACCATTTATTTTGAAACAGATCAAATGTATCAATCACCAAATGTCCTATGTTAACTTGAGACAGAGATGTGTAAAATACAAGCTTAAGCTTCAACTCCATTTTCATTAATCTTTCCAAAATACCTGCATAACCTCATAGTCTAGCACACACAGCGTAGTAGCTAAACTCCCTTGTTCATCTTGAGTGATGATACAGTTGACAGTAAAATGATCCCCATCTGTGATAGATAATCTTGATTGTCAGCTTGATGAACCCTGCCTAATTCACCATCTGAGTCAACTTATGAACAAACTAGAAGCTAGTACTAAGACCATTTACAATCTAAATCTGACAATGATCTCTTCTGTGAGTGTAATCATTGAGTTTGACTAAGGTGGTTCCAAGTTCAGAGTAGTTGTATTTAAATTCTGTTCCAGCATTTACTTTCATGGCCTTGGAACTTAGAGACCTTCATCACAGTGAGCTTTAATTCCTCATCTGTAAAACAGAGCTAATCGGGTCTAACTCATATAGGGATGCTGTAAAGAATAATAAAATAATATATGCAAAATACACATGTGGCACACAGAGAGATTTGGATAAATGTGAGCTATTATATCAACTTAGATGACTAAGTAAGGTCTAGTTAATTTTCTCAGATCCCCAAACTGGAAACCTAGGAGGTATCTTTGACAACCTTCTTCCTTTCATCACTACATCAGAACTGCAAATGTCTGGTCTTACTTCCAAACTATGTTCTAAATCCCTGTTATTTTCCCACACTTACTGTAACCACTGTAAACCACTGTGTCTTTTCTGGCCAGCTATAACAATATTCTCATGTGTTCTGGACTCCACTCTCATTTCTCTCCAGTGTGTTCTTCCAACTCTAGTAATAGACATGAAGCTGCCAAGGCAGGGTGGAGATCTAACAACTCAGTGTTGAAGTTCTTCACCTGCATACGTGAGGCTGAGTGTTCATTGCCCAGTACCAAAAATAAACAAGTCGATTCCTATCAAGCTGGGTTCTTAGGATTATCTCTTCTTGTTCTTAGAAAATAATTCAAATCCAAGCAGGGCATGGTGGCCCATACCTTTAATCCCAGCACTCATGAGTCAGAGGCAGGCAGATCTCTGTAAGTTCAAGGCCATCCTAGGCTACTAATCAAAGAAGTAAATTCAAATCCAGTCTCACAATCTAAAGGGCCTCTCTTAATTTGACTCATCTCATTCTTTTTAGTTTCAGCTCACTCAAGTATTCATTCTTCCAGCAGCTATCAATTGCAAATATGTTGTGGAGAGGGATGGGACTGTGGCACATCCCACCTTTTCCTGGTTGGGATTTTTGTCTGGCTTAAACATGTCTTGTGCATGTTTTCATAGGCTCTGTTGTGTCTGAAAATCTGTCTCCTTGAAGTTATCGATAGCCTTTGTCTCTTACAACCTTTTCACATCCTCTTCAAGTTTAACATTTTTTTTCTTACCAACATTAAAGAGCTTGAAATTTATGGAGAGCCCTAAAGCACTGAACCTGAGTAACAAACAGTACAAAATGAAGCCAATAAGGATGTGTTAACTTGATCCTATGTTGGCAAGAGTGATGAAGAATGGCTTTCATGGGAAATGTCATCGGAGAATGTGGAGAAATTCGAAAAGGAGGAAGGGGAGACATTCTGAAGCACATCATTACCTTCA
>JAQHUG010000194.1:644378-661892 GCA_028555095.1 Dicrostonyx torquatus | reverse complement strand
AAGGACTTGTCTCATCTCTGGAGCATGGTTTCTCACCTTTTGACCTTGTTAAGTCCTGTACCAGGCTCAAAGGCCTCAGCCCCCACCCTTTGTGTGATGACTCACTGAGTGGCCTGTGCCTTTCACAGACCCTTGGTCCTTTGGCCTTTGCCCTATAGACCCTTCTCCTCAAGTGACAACTCTCCAGGGTGACTTGTCTTTCTCATTTGATCTTTGCTTGATAAAAGCCATTGGGTCTTCTTCTGCCTCATTTATGGGGAATAAACTTACTCCCAAAATAATGTGCTTTCTATCACTCTATATCCTGATATTTTACAGGACCTTTGCAATTCCCACTCCAACAAAGCCACACCTCCAATTAATGCCTCTAGCATAGATTATGGGGGCCAACAACATTCAAACTACCATGTTCCACTCACTGGTACCCATAAACTTGTGACAGTATAATAATTCAAAATGAATTTATTCTAACTTCAAAAACCCCCATAGTCTATCACAATCTCAACACAGTTTTTAAGTCTAAAGTTCAGTCTCTTCTGAGATTCATCTCTTAACTGTAAATACCTGTAAAAAAAATCAAAATCAAGAAGCAGATTACATACTTCAAACATATAAAGGCACAGGATATATATTACCATTCCAAAACAGAAGGAAGGGAGTATAGTGAGGAAATATTTGACCAAAGCAAGACCAAAAACCAGCTAGGCAAATGCCAAATGCTGCATCTCCATGTCTGATGTCAAAACATCTTCAGATTTCCAACTCTGTTCAACTTTGTTGACTGCAACATCATTCACTCAGGCTGGTTCCACTCCCTGTTGACAAGTATCTTATGACTCTAGCATCTCTGACATCTTAGGTTCTCCAAGGCAATCCAGGCTTCTCCTTCATAGCTTCACAAAATGGTCTCTCTACTAGATCTCCATTCAGGGATACCTGGACCCATGCCTGGTCTCAGTGGCTTTATTCCATAACTCCCTTCTTCTATCCTTAACTCTAAACACAGAACTACATGCCAGAAACTGTCAAGTTGTGCTGCTTTCAGGGGCTGAAACATGGCCCCATCATTCAATTACATCTTTATTAACTTTCTGTCTTTCACTACCTAAGCTTAGCTGTCCTGAAACTTGCTCTGTAGAGCAGGACTACCCTTAAGTTTAGAGATCCACCAGTCTCTGCTTCCCAGAGCTAGGATTAAAGCTCCTCCACTTTCAGCTCTGAGCTCTTCTTTAGGTCCTTTTCACAAGTTGGAAATGTAGCTATGTGAGAGCTTTCCCTGAGCTCACCACTCACTCTTTCTAATTTATTTCTTAATTCCTTTATCTCCACAGGATTTAGTTCCATTCCACTTCCTGGTCCTCTTTTTTTTCTTCAAAATTTACATTTTGTAATTTGTCCTGTTCAGCTTGCTTCTTTTCATTATAAATCCTTATAAGCATAAATACTAGTAACCACATGACAGAGTCTAGACTGGGCTATTTTGAGATTTTGCTTCTGATAATGAAATTAATCCAAAGTTTATCACTTTAGCCTCAGGCAGACATGTTGTACAGAGGTAAAAGGTAGCCACTTTCTTCACCAAAATATCAAAAGAACAATCTTTAAGCAACATACTAAAATTCTCCTCTGAAACCTGTGGAATGTGTTCCTGACAGTTCAAATAACTCTTAGCACTTCTGTCTTCCATGCTCCTACTACTATGGCCCATTAAGCATGCTTAAATCATTCCATGGCGGGCTGGAGAGATGGCTCAGAGGTTAAGAGCATTGCATGCTCTTCCAAAGGTCCTGAGTTCAATTCCCAGCAACCACATGTTGGCTCACAACCATCTGTAATGAGGCCTGGTGCCCTCTTCTGGCTGGCAGGCATACATGCAGACAAAATGTTGTGTACATAATAAATAAATAAATTTTTAAAAAAATCATTCCATGGCTTTCATAACCCAAAGTACCAAAATCCATATCACTCCAAAAACAAATGCATGGTCAGGCCTTTCACAGAAATACCCAGTCCTCAATACCGACTTCTGGCTTAGTTAGGGTTTCCAGTGCTGTGAAGAGGCACCATGAATGGCAACTCTTATGAAGAAAACACTTAATTGGGGTGGTTCTCTTACAGTTTCAGCAGTTCAGTCTGCTATCACGAAGACTCAGAGCATGGCAGTGTGTACACAGATGTGGTGCTGGAGCTGAGAGGGCTACATCCTGTAGGCAACAGGAAGCTGACTGAGACACTGGGTGATATGTTGAGTAAAGGAAACCTCAAAGCCTCCTCCACAGTGACACACTTCCTCCAACAAGGTCACATCTACTCCAGCAGAGCCACACCTCCTAATAGTGCCATTTCCTATGAGATTATGGGGACCAATTACATCCAAGCTACCACAATGACTAAACTCGTACGTGTGGTGCTTAGCTTGACTCATTCCTCTGGTTTTGTGGTCTAAGGTAAGGCTAGCCCAGTCTGTGCATCCTTTCTCTGGAATAGTTTATCAAAGCATTATAGTCCTTGTTTTTACAGTGTACATAGAAAATTGTATGAACATTAATACTTATTACTGTAATAATTTCTCACTGTGCTAAAAGCTGACATTTTGACACTTACGTTTATAAATAAGATGATAGCCACTGACTTCTTTAGTGAAAAAAGAGGAGTTAAGGACCTCATTTTGAGTCCATCTGAATCAATTAGGATATAAAATCCTTGCATAGAACCATGTTTAATATCATCATTCGAAGGGGAAAGTTGTCTCATTTTGAATTGAATGGATACAAAAGCTGACACAAGATTCCTGGGATAACTGCTCTAAGGCCTTAACACACTAGATCTGATAGTAACTGGGATGTTAATGGGTACATCATTCTGATTACGCTTGTGTGTTTTGCCCCTCCTTTCTGGATTGATTGGAGAACGGCAGCAAATAACCTGATCACCCCTTTTCTTAACTTGAGAGCCTCATTTTAGTATGCTGACTTGCAGACTCTATTTGCGGACATATACAAAGTAAAATCAATGTATTTATAACCTAATTATGGGTCTATATTGATTCACATTCTAGATATTCAGTTCAAGGATATTGGTTTCACTAACCACCTGTCAATACGTCCTGGGTGTTAGGCTGGCCTAATGCACTGGTTTCTCGCCCCAAGGGAACTGTACCAGCAGCTGCTGTCCTTCACACTAAAGGACTGAGCTACCCGGGTTTCTCCTAGCCCGTGCAGGCTAATAACACTTCAAATTTATGTGACACCCAATCTCAGTCAAGTCGCGAGCTCTGCACACAGTATCAGGTTACAAATGGATCTTGGTTAATTAATGGCTTTACAGTAAAGAAACCTTGGCTTTTGAACATTGGTCTCTCATTCCAAAGTACAGAAGAGGAGTGAGGAGTTTACTGAAACAACTTCTTAAGAGCAGAACACATTCAAGGGGTAAAATACCTACATAACATTATACAAACCCAGTCTTTTGTCCTTACAAAAGCAGGAGACCTTTCAACATTGATAGTCACAAATTTGCCAAAATATGTCACAAAGGACAAGGGAAACCAAACCGTGTTATCTCAGCATTCTTCTGTCTAAAAACAAGCAATAAACAACAACAACAACAACAAAAAACCAAACGACTCAATGTTCTCAGTTTGGATTGGTCATTCTTCTGTAGCAGATGATTCAGTGAATTTGATTTTAAAACATAAAAACCTTCCATATCCTGCAAAGAAAGCATAAATCAGGATTCTGGAGTACAGATGTAAATGGGTTTAAGAGATGGTGGTGGCTTCTGATTTGAAACTCTGGTTCTTCAGGCTTGCTTAGGCTGCCATTGATTTACTCCTTCCCTAGAGGCAGAAGGAGAGGACCAGGGCACTGGAGTTTAATTAATCTTGAATGCATTTGCAAGTTAAGAATTGTGGGCCTGGAACAGTTCCTGTCCTAACATGATTAGCAAATATTGACTTTTAAATATAGTTATAATGTGTCATCTGAAACCCTTGATAAGTTGCTGAAGGACTTCCTTAACTTGCGTCTTACTAGATTAGAGCAGGTTGTGTTGAGGCGGATTACACAAAGACAGCAGGATGAATAAAGTCAGACGTAAGGGTTTTAACATTGATTTTAAGGAAGTCCGAAGTCAAACACAAAACATGCATCCTTCACACTGCCGTTTATGTGTGTTAGCTGCCCGCTTTCTCTTGATAGACTTTTCTTAAAGGATGCAATAATTTTGAAGTGCCATTGTCGCAAATATTCAGAATGTATGACTTCATAGCAATGGTAATCAGTTGTCAGATTATGAATGATGACGGTGGCATTTTAGTTTCATAGAAAGTTTCCTTGCATATTATGAGTTCTGGCGTAAAGCTATGGTGGAAAGAGACATATCTCACTAACTCACCTGGGAATACGGTCAACCCACTCAATAATCTTCCTATGTTTACCTTTCAAGTGTGTCTAAGTCATCTGTGAGGAGCATGAGAATGTGCAATACTAGTCAGCTGTGCCCTGACAGATCTTTACTTCCTTGGTGAGTTTCTCAAAGGCTGCATGTGGACTCAGCTTACAATAGAATCAGAAGGAGGCGAGGAGAGCCTCGGAATGTCATCAAAGCAAATGATCTGTGAACGTTGCTTCAAAGCTCCTCATTAGCTGCCCGCGGATTTGGCTTCAAAGCCTGTGAGTAGGTTTCCCTGGGAAGAGGGCACAACAACATGAGCATCTTGGCAAGAAGACTTCTGCTCAAATAGCGGGACACATTAATTCTTGCTTGATACATAAAATTAATTAGAGGATTAACAGCCTTTATGATATTTTGCCCACTTTTTATTCTGTCCTTTAAAAAAAAAATAGACCCCAGGCCTTTTGGGTTCTCAGATCAAATTGCAAATTGACTAGTGTTCAAATGGTGCTTGACTAAAATGAACAATTAAAAACGTATTGCTAACAATGAGATGTATCATCTGATCTCTTTAAGGATTAATTAGTTCCAGGAACATTCTTTCTCGCGCAGCAGACCGAGGGCATGAGAGCCCTTGTGGGCAGATGAGGAGGTGTCAAAAAGCAGGTGTTCCGCACAGGCATGTGCATGCGTGTGTAGGTAGACACATATGTAGGACAAGACTACAGATATGCATGTAGACATCTTGACAGGTTTAAACCATAAAGACTGGATGCACATCCTTAGAGACATATAGTCTACCTCAACTGCAGTTTGACTGTTGCTGATTAGCAATGCCTTCATCAGATTAAAGGGGCTTATTGATCGTCATTTAATCATTAAAGCAGGGAAATGATTTAGGTATTTAGATAATATATTCAGATAAATTCATTCTTATTTCCTTTTTTATTTCCCCACCTGTATTAAGCTCATAAGAATCAGTACCTCTGATGAAAACTTTAGTCTTTGAGGAAATTGTTAAATGTTCATAAATAAAACATTTCCCCATTGCATCTATCAATTCTGTACTTCAACCTACACTTTCCACAAAATATCTGGGATGTTTGGGGCTAACTTTACAACGATAAAAGCCTGTAATCCCATCTCCATTCCCCCCTGCAGACTGAGGACTTGACCTTCAGTATTATCCACTGTCAGATCAGGGAGGATGGACGTAGTTTTTCTTCCTCATCTACTTATTAGATGGTAGTCCCCAAAAATGTCATTTTTCAGGGGCTGCCCCAAATTCAGATTGTTCTATTGCCAGATTGTGCCAAGTCAACCCGCTAGAGCGTAAGCACTGAAGCGTTGAGCAAATCCTGCTTCATTGTGCTTTGTCCTCTCCTCTGAGCATCCTGAAAAGATGGATACTGCGTGCCAACAGGAAGAACAAGTTCCTTGTCCTGTCAAACCAATTATACCACTGTAGAACAATGTGAGGTTTGCCATTAGGTGAGTTGAGAACATGTTAGGAAAACCATCTAAGCTCCCTAAGAGGATTAAGACAGTAAATGTCCTCATTTATTTTAGGGTGTTTGTATGAGACGTATTTGGATAACAGGGTTGTATATAAAGGTATGGTGTCTCTGAATGGAGAATAGGCTGTGCTCCTCTTACACAGAGACATGCATGTGAGGGAGAGCCACCAGTGAAATCAAACCCAGCTAATTATAAGGTCACGAACCTCCCGACCCTTTTCTCGTAGGAACAGACTCAATTTTTTCACTAAGACCTCTGCTGGGTGAGACTGATGGCAACTGAGGGGGCAATGTCATTTTGTAGTTGCTTTGCCAGGTTCAACTAAGTTGTTACAGGCACAGATCACACAAATGTGAAGCCACAGGAGAAGCAATTGCACAAGGAGCAAGTTTTCATCCTGATTATGGAGGCTGGTTAGTCATAGAGGCTTATTTTATTTTGCGTATTTGATTTTGAGACAAGATCTCATGTACTGCAGATGGAGAGGGGTGGAACACACAAGCTACTTCAAAGATGACCTAGAACTTCTGATCGCCCTGAGTCTACTTCTGACGTGCTGAGATTGCAAGGGTGTGCACCGACTGCTATTTACATGGGATTGGGACTAGAACCCAGGGCTTCCTGCACGCCTGGCAACTGGCAACTGAGTCCCAGGCTTATTTCAAATGGCCTCTGGGAAGACATTTCAACACATTTCATTCTGTTCTGTAAAACGGTTTTTGACAACTGTTGCAATCAGTTGATATCTATATACAACATTGACTACATTTTTTTAAAGACTCTGACAAGAAAAAGCATCAGATTACATGTTGTGACATATGACATGAAGATCATGCTCTACTTCAACTCATCATTTTTTTTTTCAGGCACACTAAGCTGTCCTTCAGCCCCACAGGCAGGACACACCATCTCCCCAAAGAAAGAAATCCATGTCCATCATGACTAAAATTCCAATTAAATTTCATCACCAGCCGCCGGCTTTATATCTTCACTGGACAATGTAAATCACTGTTGATGCTGGGAAATGCACTTTATGGGCCCCCATTGTCACAGAGTATCTACTTTCATGAGGACTTGTTTTATATTAGTAAATAAAACATCATTTGACATTTTTGTCACTTCTGATGTCTCGGTGCTGACGAAAATAATGGAAATGCTCAGAGGTTATGGGACATTGTTTATCAAGGTGTAAGTAGCACCATGCGGCTGGATGATTGATCCCTGCTGCATACTTTAACGCTCTTTTCATTGCTTATCGAAACCTTTTAGGTAATGCACTCTTCTCAGATATCATTTTATGTTTGGAAAGCTTTATAATTCATAATGAAAAGTTGCTTGTTTGCCCAAGTGAATCCATAGTTTCAATTACTCTCTGTGCACATGGTTGGACTCCATTTTGACCAGTGTTTATGGTGTTTGGCAGTTTTTCAGTAACTACTTTTCTCTGATGTGATTGATTTCTTGCCCAATGCTCTGCTCTGCATGCGTGGAGGTGAAATAATCTTAGTGGGCAGAAAGGAAAGTTCAGACCTTGTGCAGTCACATTACATATGTTATGAGTGACGTAATTTTACTAGTTAGCCTTAACAAACACAACCAGGGAAGCATGGATGAGGAGGAGGATGTGCCTGGGCCACCAGTGTTCACTGTGTTCCGTGCTCACTCCTTTTCTTCAGTCCGAAGGGAAGCATCAGAATTTACGAAAGCAGAGCCAGTAACAGACAACACTGGTCTCTGTGTGTGCATATGTTTTCTGAAGGTTATCGTGGGCTTTTCGTCAGCAAGTTATGTAAGACATAAGCCCTTATTTAGTCACACGAGACTACTCACCTTTGTACAGAAAGAGAAGAAACATACATCTGTAAGAACAAATGAATGAAGGTGAATGCCATAGCTACAAAAGTCAAACCATGATCAAAACCAGGTTCACTATATGATATGAGCATGCTCAGTACGATACAAGGTTGCCTGAACAATGGCAACAGCCATCATGACGTTCTGAGTGTACACATCAATAGCACTGTCATTATGATTCATGGAAGTCCTGAAATCACTGGGGAAATGTGGCCCTTTGGAACTAGAGACAGAACTTTACTGGACTAAGGCAGCCACTATGTTTTATTCTTTTATCTCAAAGTGTGAGGACAGATGTTGTCACAAATGAATAGCTCCAAGTCAAAGACAAACACGGCATCTCCAGCTCCGGCAGAGGATGAATACGAGCCAGCGGAGCCCAAAGGCTCAAGGCCACTGGAAGTCATTGCTTTGTCCTGTCTTCACGGCAAAACCACATGTGTTCTTGATGTAATATTAAACATTTTCCTCCCATTCAGACCTTTAGCATTCCATATGTTTGCAGGACGGCTTTTATGAAAAATTAATCTACAAATGAAAAACATATTTGTATTGAAGATAGCTCTCTTAGTAGCTATTCATTATCCAGATAGCAGGACAGGCATTTTCTTTTCCTTTTAACATGGAAATCTGCAGAGACTTTGATAGAGAAGAGCGATTTAGCACTCTTCTCAGTAGCAAGAAAACTGAGGAAAATTACCCTTACGGGCAATAAACAACAACAACAACAACACATGCTTACTGGCTTGTGTGGTTAAGTTGATTTGAAAGAGATTCCAGCTTTTACACAGTTTGTTTTCTGAAGTGGATCTCCCTAAAAAGCTGTGGGAAGGGAATCAAGGATTTCAAAGAATTTCAAAGACTGTGTGTGAAGAAAAGGAGTGGTTCCTGATATCAAAGTCTATCACTCAAATCTAGACAAACAGACACACAACCCCAGATCACTGTGACCCAATTCTCAGCAGGTAAAAACAGAATATCTCTCCATTTTTTTCTTTCTTTCTTTCTTTCTTTCTTTCTTTCTTTCTTTCTTTCTTTCTTTCTTCCTTCCTTCATTCCTTCCTTCCTTCCTTCTTCCCTCCTTCCCTCCCTCCCTCCCTCCCTCCCTTCCTTCCTTCCTTCTTTCCTTTCTTTTTGTTTTTTGAGACAGGGTTTCCATCTCTTTGGTTTTTTTCTTTCTTCTTTTCTTCTTTTTTCATTGTTGTTTGTTTTTTGAGACAGGATTTCTCTGTGTAACAGTCCTAGATGACCTGGAATTAGCTCTGTAGACCAGACTGGCCTAAAACTCACAGAGATGCGCCTGCCTCTGCTGGGATTAAAGGCGTGCACCACCACCATCTGGTTCATCTCCTTCTTATCTAAAGATCAACCGGGAAGAAAGTTTACTTAAAATTGCTGTTATTTCACCAGGATCACTTCCTCTCAAGATTGTCATTGGCTAGGGAAAACTCAACTGAGATTGACCTCCAAACCAGCCACGAAGACCACACGTGCTGTCAAAGGTCTCTAGTTGGAACCGCGGAATTGAAGAAGGGTCTATCCCCAAGGCTAAGCAGCAGAATAGCTTAATAAGTTAAAACTCCATACCAATAAGAAAGTGCCCCAAAACACAAAGTCCGTGTGACCGTGGAGTGACATCCAAGGTTGATCTGTGGCTTTCACATGTGCACGTTATCATAACTGCAATATTTACTCTTAATTGATTTACGTGAGAAGGGACATGGCATTTGAGAACTAAAAAGTAAGAAAAAAGGCGTTCTAAATAAAGGTGGGAAATGGTTTTCTCAAGTACAACTCTTAATCATATAGACAGGAGACTTTATCATACAGCTTTGGGCATGCAGGAAGCCTTTCCACAACCAATATGCTAAAAGGAAGAGTATGATAGGTGCATTTCAATAATCCGGCTAACTGGAACTTTCCTTATTATTCTTTTTTGTTTATTGGTTTGTTTGTTTTGTTTCTGGGTATTTTAAAAAGCTTAATGTTGTTCTTGGGAGATGAAGATACAAGTTTGTATCAGTACTCTGGGGTTGATGGTTTTCTTAAATAAATAATTGCTTTGTTGGCAGCATATGTGCTTCCTGACGGCCAGTCTGGAAATGTCATGTTGATTGGCAGCTGTGAGTAGCAGCATCTGCACACAGCTCAGAGCTTGCGCCTGTGGTCTGGCCACATTCTTATTTTATGCTTTAAACAAAGGCTTACTCACAGAAATAACTGACAATGAGCCGGGCGGTGGTGGAGCATGCCTTTAATCCCAGCACTCTGGAGGCAGAGGCAAGGCGGATCTCTGTGAGTTCGAGACCAGCCTGGTCTACAAGAGCTAGTTCCAGGACAGGCTCCAAAGTTACAGAGAAACCCTGTCTCGAAAAACCAAAAAAAAAAAAAATAGAGAGAGAGAGAGAAATAACTGACAATGGATGACTGATGGTTGCCCATCACGAAAGAGCTGACATTGACTGTTTTCACCAAGTCAGTTCACCACTGCACGCTCTGATTTTGTTAGTACGTGCGAGATACCCAGGCAGGGGACTGCCACAGATGGCAAGACGATCCTCTCACTCAAAACACCTATGAAGCCCGAGCTATTGACCTAAAATAGAGTGCTGGTGATCAGCACGGCTTTGGAAGACAATTTTTGAAACGCTCGTGTTTCGTTTGTTTGTGGGGTTTTGTTGCAGTTGTTTTGTTTTTTTTTTTTCCGGGTTTTATGGTACTTTGTTTTGTTTATTTGGTTCAATTATCAGGTTTTGCAGTTTACATTCCTCTGACTCCTATTCATAACTGACTTTCCAGCTGGAAGACATGATGTGAGGAAGAAGCATTCTGAAGGAATTACCGTTCTGATTGTTTCCTTACAGCATGCTAATGCCCAGAAGCCAATTAATCAGTGAAAAAAGCTTCCTGCTTCTATTGGTAGGTGTGCGAAGATCTTCTGCAGGTGACCACGGCTGCCGTGAGTTCATGAGTGGCAGTATCCCACCCAGCAGTATCCCACCCAGAAGATAGCGTTTCACAGCACCTAGCCTCAGGCTCTGACATTCTTTCAGCTACTCTTTCCAATATTCCCTGAACCTAGTCAGTAGGCTGTATAGATGTCCTACTGGGGCTGAGCACTCAACACAGACCTATTCTCAGGACTTGAACCAGTCATGACTCTGCATTGGCCACCACCCATCACAGAGAGAAGCTGAGAATGGCACCCTCCCAGATCACTGTGCTTTCTCGGAGACTCGGACAGCTCCAACATCCAGTTAGGGAAAGTGATGAGTGTCTTGCCGTGCCGAAGAGTTTGCTCTAACGTTTCACGAGTGTTCGCTACTACTTCTGTAACCATTTACAAGCTTGTATTTATAAATGGCTATTTTACAGGCATTTCATTAGCTACACTTGAATACAGCAGCCAATTCAGTTTTTATCCCTTTCTAAAGTTCCCCCAGCTCTCTTGAGGAACATAAAACATACATCAGCACCGTCATTTCCCAGCTAGGAAGGGCGGCCCAGCAGCTGTCCCATGGCTTACAGATTTACTTAATATATGAGCCTTTCTGAGTGCCAAGACCCACTTGTCTTGGGGATTTTACTACTGGCAGCTCAAGAGGTAAGGCTTGTGAACCATATGGCATGGGTCACCTGGAGTTCCCCACCAGTGCAAAGCCGTAGATAGTGGATCGCTGCTCTACCAATGCTCCGGTTCAATCTCAAACATTTGATGAGCCCAAGTGACCAAACAGTATGGAGTATCCACCGTAGCTGTCTTTCAAAACTTTGTTGCAAAATAAGGAAGGCTAGTCTTATTTCTAGAATTACTATGTTTGGAAATCCATCCATCTGTTAGGCTTTACATGTATTTTGTTTTTTGTTTGTTTGTTTTTGTATAAGATCCAGTGTTTCTCTTTTAAAATTGCACTCAGTTTTATTATCTTTCCCAGCAAAGGTAACTAATTACAGTGCATTTTAATCATAGATGTAACATGAGGGGCCTTATCGTTGGGGTTTCTGTCCCATCTTGACCCCACAGCTGGCAAGCCCCAAAGAAAATCACACAGAGAGTCTACATTAGGTTATAAGCTGATTGGCCCATTAGCTCAGTCTTCTTACTAGCTCTCGTAACTTATATTAACCCATTGTTCTTATCTATGTTAGCCACATGGCTGGTACCTTTTCTCAGCGGGGCAGCTTACATCCTGCTTCTTAGATGGACCTCGCAGGAATGCCAAGGGAGCTTCCTGCTTTCCAGAAATCTCTTGTTCTCACCTCTACTTCCGGTCTGGTTTTCCTGTCTGGCCAATCAGCGTTTATTTAAAATATGATTGACAGAATACAGAATTATCGCCCACCAATAGAGAGGAGGTGTTAGCTAAAATGCAAAAATTCTGGCTTCGGCCTTGACAGCTCATGCAGTTTGGCTGGATTTTAGTAAAATATTACCAAACTGGGCAAACTTGGTTATTTTGCGCTTCCCTAGGTGTTCATAAGATCATGTGGCTACAGGGATTATGATTGAGTTGTGACTTTTTTGTGTAAAGGAAAACCCAGTTCATCTGTAAATACAAATGAAGACCACACAAATGAGTCGTAGAAATGGCATTTGGGTAAACAGCCCAACTGTGAATGAATCCAGTCTGTGGGTTATAAGCTGCACCCTTGAGTTAGTCACCCAACCTCTCTGTCCTTCTGTTGTTTTACCGTGGACTGACAGTGATGTCGGCACATTCCTGAAGGTTGCTTTGAGGATAAAGTGAAGTAAATTATGCAAAGTATATCACGATTCCTGAGTCATAGCTAGTACGCAGGTTCCTCTTTCAAGGGAATAAGAGTATTGTAGAAGAGGCCTCTGTTTCTGGAACAGCAGCAAGGGCATAAAGTAAAGAAACGATCCAGAAACAATGTTACTTCTAACACATATTAGTGTTTTAGGATATACCCCAAACAAATCCTGGCTTTCCTTTTTCAAAAACATTGATTTATTTTTACGTGTATGAGCATTTGCCTATTTGTGTGTATATGTGCCACTTACCTGCACAGTTCCTGAGAAAGTCAGAAGATGGCATCATGTCTCTAGAGTTTCAGATGCCCATGAGCTGTCATGTGGGTGCTGGGAACCAAATCTCGGTGTTCTGGAAGAGCAGCAAGAATTCTTAAACCATCTCTCTCACCCCAAACGTTTGCCCTTGAAGAAATTGTGCTCACTAGCACACAGATTGTCTTAGTTTCTTGGACAAAGCATGTACACTATTCTTTGGCAGTATTATATAGACTAACAACTGGATGACTTAACTGTATTTACTCTTTCCAATGGATTGTTTTCACCAGAGTCAGTTTTGGCCCAACTGTGTTGACTGTAATTTCTTGACTGCTCTCTCCTGACGTGTTACTGATTGTCTTCTCATGGGTCTTCCTAGTGTGGCCCATTGTTAGCTTCTCTGTCTCTGGAATACTGTAGGACAGGAAGACAGAATCTAAAAAGTCGTTGAACAACAAACGTCATTTGTGATGATGACCAATCAGATCCAGCCTCCCTGAGCTGGCATGTTCCACTCTTCAAGAGCTGTTCTGAGATCCTTTATTGGGTATCCAGACAGGTCTTCCTCTGATGTCCAGATTCCACTATTAAGACTCCAATCAAATAATCCTTACATCTACTCTCTCCTCTTTGTCTTCCCCATCCTAAGAAGGTTTGCTTTATCTTTCATTTGGACTGTGCTATGGCTTCCCAAATATTACTTCTGGTCCCATTCTTTATCTGGCTTTCAAAATGCCACTCGATAATTTTTCTTAAACCCTAAAGTTCTTTCATGGTTCACACACATTAAAAGCCAACTTTCTTTTTGTGACCTAAGAGTTTTCATGATTTAGCTGTGGCAGTACGACAATTTCCACACTCTTCCTCTTTTTACCTGTGTTCTGATAAGCGAGTGCTATGCCGTCATCCTTGTCTGTCCATATAAACCCATCCTCATTTCTAGGTTACTAGTTCACGCCTCCAGGACTACAAATCACCTCCCTTTGGGACCTATAGAATACTTCTATTTCTGTACTAAGACTCTTGTTAAGTTTGCTTCTTTCATTGCTTCAGAAGTCAAACAGAGCAAAACCATTCCTTCCTCTGGGCTATTTTCATGCACAAAACGGGGTTTATACATGTGTCACACTGTGTGGTTTTCTTGGCACTGCTTTACATCTGTTTCCTTTATTAGAGGTAGTTAAGTCTTCTCTTCTTTGTTGAATTTTATTTTATCTTTTAAAAAAGATATAGGTTCAATGCATAGCTCAAGCTGGCCTAGGCAGGCCAAGGTAGCCTAGAGATCACAGAAGTCAGTTTGCATCTGCTTCCCAAGTGCTGGGATTAAAGTTGTGGACCACCATGCCAAGCTCAATAACCAGTCTTTGAAATTAGGACCATTTCGTTTACATTGTGTTTCCAATCATTGTCATGTCCTGTAGGTACAAGTTATACATCTAAACGTGTGCTACAGACAGATCTTTATTTTATCTTATTTTTAAAAACAATCTTTGTATTATTTTATGTACCAATCCCAGTTCCAAATTCCTCCCCTCCTTCTGCGGACCTCACCTTCTCCTCACCCCCCCAATCCACTTCTCAGAGAGGGTGAGGCCTCCCATGGGGAGTCAACGGAAGTGAACAGACCTTTTAATGATTACATAGTTCATCAAGTTGATATAAGAATTATGTTGGGATAAAATTCTAGATTGGACAAATAAAACTATTAGCAAAAAGCCTTAGACTGAAATAACTCTGGGTCTGGGTGACTGTGACAGTAGTCGCTTACCATTTGCACAGACTCTGTAACTGTCTGAGCTCTAATAAACTGCCAGGGCCTTGATTGTTTAGCTAATGTTTGCACTTGAAAACCTTAAGAGGCGTGCCAACAACGACTAAGTGACAAGCTCGCAGCCTTTCAGTGTTGCGTAGTTCGTTCTGTAGTGCGGTCAGGTTACTATTGGCCTGTTTTTGTTTTTTTTTTTTTCTTTTTCTACAATATTGCTTATTTTGTGTAGAGAATGACTTTTCTATTCATTTTGTGGAGATTGGTGAGCATTCAAACAATTGCCAAGGAAAGGCTAAAATAAGGGACAATATTTGAGGACTGGGTCACAAGTACTTGCCAGAAGGAACCCACATTCTCCAAACCATCAACCCCATTCAATCCTGTGAGACTTATAGAACATAAACTTGCTCACAGTTTTCATTAGGAGCAATGAGGGGACATGGTTCAACTACAGCAGATTGCTCTGGGTGCAACATTTTTCATCTGGAGCACAAATGTCTCTTTAAAAATTTTTAAAAAGTAACTAGTTGTTTTAAGTGTACGTCAAATGTGAATAGAAGGACCGTGGATGTTTGAAGAGATCACATGCACTAAGTTCAATTTTGATTTATAAATTAAACACTGGCAAACGATCAATCAACACTGGCCTCTAATTGGGTTTAGTGTCTCGACAAAATAGAAATTGTTCTTCTCATGACAGAACACTTCTTTGTGAAAAGAAGCATGGGGCATACGCAATAGCAAAAGGGGTGTTTTTCCAGAACGTGTAACCCACACATTCAACTCCATGCACATCTTTAGAATTGCATGTCTGTGACTGACTTGGGGCATTTTAATTCAAAAAAACAGTTTTCAAAGTTCCTAGCACATGTTTCTTCATTTAGCCATTGTGTGGCTAATAGGAATTATTCAACATTTAAAAGAAAGCTTGGCTCTGCATATGGTCATACAATGGAATATAATGAAAACCGAAAAGGGAGGAGATACGTCAAATCATAGGCAAGGAAACACACACACACACACACACACACACCACACTCAAACACACACATGCACCTTTGCCAAGTCAGTCTTGTAGTCAGTAGACAATAGTGACATAAGCAAACACACTTGCTGTTGAAGCGGAAGAGTCTTTCTTTGTCACAGCAGGTCTAGACAGCTCTTCCGGTTGTGCCTACTCTCTCACAGTGATGCGTGGCTTCTTTTCCAGGGTGACATTAGCTCAGAAGGAAACGGCAGCTCGGGCTCGATCATTTCTTTCTGTTCAGGGTCTGTATCATGGTGGTTTGGAATTTGCTGGAAGACAGTTTGACAGCGTTGGAAGTGTGTGTGTGTGTGTGTGTGTGTGTGTGTTGCTTTTCTCTATCACAGGTAGTCAGCCCAACCTTTTCTAAAATTGGCCAGTAGTGGGATGATAACAGTCACCACCACATCAGGGATAGATGAGAAAAGACCATGTAGGTGTATGTCTTTTCTAGCCAGGCTTGGGTTCTGGCACTAGACCATTTTTGTAAAAGGAAATCAACCTGCTGAGTTACTTTTGGTTTGTTGTCATGTTTCCTCGTGCAACCCAGAGAGTATTCTGTTCCCAACAGTAGGGAGAGCAGGAGATGCACAGACTCGATTTGCCAGCCACAGGGCAGAGGGTCATGAGCACACAGTCCTTTTGCAGTGAAAATCAGAGGCTTTGCCGTCATCGGGCATCACCCTTAAGGGCTGATGCTGTGCACTTAGCAAGATGGCTTCTTATTGCAACCCAAGACAGGTCCGAGAACAGAAAGACTGAAGACTGCATTTTCTCTACCTTATGACTCTATACTTTTAAAAACTACCCAGTTGGCCTATAATGGCAAAGAAGTGACTCCAGTGTCTGTGGGTAACTGGCATCTAAAGACAGACATCCGAAGTAAAACCTGCAGCAAATATTGCTAATAAAATGCTTAGAGAGTAATCAATGCAGCTTTTCAACCATCGGGCACAGGCACAATTATTTACAGGAAACAACTAGGTTAGCTCACAACTGGGGCCTTCTGCAAGGTGATGAAGTCTCTCTTATGGGCTCCTGTCACCTTGATTATCTGCCATGAGCAGTGCTTCCCAATTCAGATTATAAGACCCAGGCATGAGGGTGGCCTGGAGGAGAAGGGTGGTGAAAATGCAGGCTTCTTAGTCAAGTGGGATTCTCTAAGTTTGGATTCTCAGTCGTATTGGGATTTGAGGGAAGGTAAAGTTGAAACATTACCTTGGATAGTAAGCTTGTTGAGAACAGGCATACAATTAACAATGGCCTTGTCAAGAGCAAGTCATCAGAAACAATATCTTGCTGCATTTCTATTGCATATATATATGTGTGTGTGTGTGTGTGTGTGTGTATGATCAAAATTGTCCTCAAATTAATTGGCAGATGGATTTTTTTCAAAATAAAACTTCATTTTTTTTTTTTTATAAATTGCAATCTTTGCACTTGGAACTTGAAATCTAGGCTCTTGTTTTAGCTTCAGGTAGAGTTCATGAACCTTGCACTTTGTTTTTATTTTGATTTTCAAGACAGGGTTTCTCTGTGCAGCAGCAGCTCTGACTGTCCTGGAACTTACTGTATAGACCAGGCTGGCCTCAAACTCACTGAGATCTGTCTGCCTCTGCCTCCCAAGTGCTGCGATTAAAGGCGTGTACCTTGGCATTTTGTCTTGAAACTTCTGCAACGTCAGGAGTCTCAGCACGCTGCAGTAATGGACAAAAAGGTTTTAAAGTCACGAAGGACACTCTTTTATGATCTGGCCTCTGCATGAGTAAATGAAGTCACCCAGGTGGGTGCATGATTTGTAAGGCTCCTTCAGTTCTAATCCACAGCACGCCAAGGTTCTGTTCACCATTCTCTATAAGTGGATTCTTCTGGCTTTCCTAAGTGAAAGAATACATACATATAGCTAGGTGATATATATATATATAT
>JAQHUG010000194.1:617524-636887 GCA_028555095.1 Dicrostonyx torquatus | reverse complement strand
TTCTTTCTTTCTTTCTTTCTTTCTTTCTTTCTTTCTTTCTGTTTTAAAGTAAATATTTCCCGTAAATGAGAGTGACTTCTCAAACTGTAGCAGTTGGGAAAGATCCTGCAGGGAGGAGAGGGAGCCATGAAGTTGTTCAAGACTGTCACCTGTGATGGGGTGATCTTTGGTACCCCTCAGCAGTTGGCCTTGCTGGCAAGCAAGAAGCTACATGTGGCAAACATGCTCCAATCCGTGTAAATAAGCACGAGAGAAAAATGAGCCTCCTCCCCAGGTTAAAAAATAAACAAAACATGCTGAACGCAGACCCCTGGGGAATCAGGCGGAAAGATGGATGGGAGTATGTGGTTGCAGGCATGAGTAAATCTGCTTATAATGCAGCATGTATGAAATACATAATATATACTGTATACTTAGATTTCTTTTGCATTTTATTGTGCATGTCTCTCTTATTACTGTCGTCTTATTGCCCATGAAAGTGTCTCAATGACAATTCTGTGATTACACCTTTCTAGAGAAGGAAGAAAGAATTGAATCAGAAAATTGATGAGCCCCATGGGAGACAATTAATTAGGGGTGTATATAGGTCAATAAAATATTTCAGAGTTGGACCAGTGGATCTTCTTGATCAAGCCCCTCATTTGCAAATGAGTAAGGGCCTGCCTGGAATGTCCAACGTCCCTGAGCAGAGCGGATCTTCAGCTATAATATGCAGCATAGCCATGTAGGTTGTGGACAGCCCACGTGTGTTCTGATTGGATAGTGTAATGCTAGCCAGTTCTGTGATTTTGGGCCACTTTTGAATATCATTCCTACTGTGGTCATAAACTCACTGGTCTGTGCTCATCAGTTATTTCCTGGATTTCCAGACTAATTATCAGGTCCAAAATTTATAATTTAGCACCACCAAGTCTTCTTCCTTCCTTGCCTCCTTCCTCCCTCCCTCCCTCCCTCCCAACTTTCTTTCCTTCCTTGCTTCCTTCCTTCTTCCCTCACTCTCTTCCTCCCTCCCTCCCTCCTTCCTTCCTTCCTTCCTCCTTTCCGTCCTTCCTTTCTTTTTTTTCCTTCCCTCCAGAAGCAGACTCTTCTTTGGGTCTTCAGCTATGAAATAATGACACAGAGGCTTATTATTAATTATGAAAGTTTGACCTTAGCTTAGACTTGTCCCACTAGCTCATAATTTAAATGAACCCATATTTTTATTAAGCTACACTCCACCACGTGGCTTTTACCTCTCTCCCATTCTGTGTGTCCACTTCAACCCCTTCATTTATCCTCTTCTTCTCTCTGCCTCTAACTCCCCCATCTCTCCTGCCTAGCTACTGACCAATCCCAGCAATGCCTCTTCACAGTGTACAGATATCCCACAGCATCCCTCTTTTTCTTATGCCTTTTCTTTCCTTTCTTTTTGAGATTGGATCTCATTATGTAGACCAGCCTGGCCAAGCATTCACTCTGTAGACTAGCATGACCTTCACTTCCCAGGCATCCACCTGCCTCAGCCTCTCTAGTGCTGGGCTCACAGGCCTGCTCCACCACTTACAACCTGACCATAAGTTTCTTAACCAGCACTGGCTGACCTGCTTTTCCAGGTCAAATTCACCTGATCAGCAGCTACCTTTGGGCACCCTGTCAAATGCCTACCACACAATGAATGCCATTGACTCCTGTCCAGGCGATCTCAGCCATCACGGAGAGCTAATGGCGTTTGCAGCTTGCTTCCAAACCCGTGTTTGTCATGCCATTTGGCAAAATGTCATACCAAATATTAATGTGTTTTCGTGGATCCACAGAAAACTAAGCTCATTGATCCAAAAAGAGTTGATGTAGGTAAAACAAAACAAAACAAAACTTAATAACAAAACAAAAACAAGCAGTTGATTTTGAAATAAATTTTATTATAAAAATACTTAAAAATAAGTGAAAACCATCATACACCAAAATTAACAAAAAATCAATAAGCAGTTGGTACTGGGTGGATGAGACAAGATCAGAAAAAGCTGGAAATATGAAGACAATCCTCTGACAGTCAAACACTGTGCAAGTATCATTAAGTCTTCTCGGAGGCTCTCCAGACTGGAAATCATTGCATTATGGGTATTTCATTTTCTAAGAAAACTACTGTGGAACTCCAGGGGCCCTGACAGGAGTAAATCCAAATATGTGCAACAAGATAAATGTTTAAGTGTCCCATCCTTTTAAGCCATTACTCATTTGGAACAACTCGGTTTAACTGATGCCTTAGCCAATGGCTCTAGAAGTGTTCATTAGAATCTGCTGACTCGAGAGGATTCCAGGGAGAAACTTGTGGTTTTCAGCTCTGGCTGAGACTGGGGTCCTTGTCTGCGGTGCAGGAGAGAAACAAGAGAGGGTGGTGGTGGGGTTTGCAGAGGAAGAATCTGAGTGGGGCCCTCACAAATTTAACAGCAAGTAGCTGGTAGATTGGGTAATGAGTGGCAGCCCTGAGTGAGAGCAAATTTGGCTGTGAATGCTTTTTTTCAGAAGGACATACTTGTGTTGTAATTAACAGGGCTCAGGATCAGAGCAGGGTACAGTCACCAGATCCATCCCCCAGTTACTTCCCTGCAGTCTTAAGATGTCTGTGACCAGGACACTGCAGGCAGTGTCCCTGTAAGCTTGTTTTGTGTCTCCTCTTATCTGCTCTCGCAAGCACTGTGTAGTTCTGTGGCCAGTTTTCCAGCAGTTTTTCCTCCCGGCCCTCAAGTCAGTACCATCTGCTACTCTGATCTTGTGGATCCTGCTCTACAAGCCTACAGTGATATACATGGTTTTCACAGTCCCGCTGAGCCACCGTACTGCCTTTTAAGGATGTAATTTGATTGACTGGAGCATAGTCCTTTTGTTACAACTTTTTTTTTTTTTTTTTCTAATTTGCTTTGAAAAGCTGGAGTTCAGGATAGAGGGCTAGTGTTCAGTTTGAATTCTCTGGCTTATGTCAATTTGTGTCAGACTTTAATGTAATCTTTCCTTTTCCATATAAATAACACAGCACTTCTCTCCTTTAAAACAACGAAAGAAACGGCCTGTTAGTTTTAAACTCAGGAAATGGATATCAGAATGGAGCATATCTCCATCAGAAGGTCTCTTGAATTCATGGTTTCAGCTTCCTGAACGTCCAGTGCATCCCTCGAGGGTCCTTTTGCTGTTGTTGTTTTTGAATTGGGGCAAGTATCCATGTGATGAGAGCAGACAGACGTGGGTTGTACTTACGGTCATGACGACACCTCCCACATCTTAGGTAGCGGCTTTTCACATCCACTCAATTGTGTCACTGCACCCAGTGGTGACATTATTTTGTTAGAGAGACAGAATATAGAGTTTTACTACAAAATGCTTTGCAGTATCAAACAATAGAAATTATGCAAGTGCTACTTAATAAGGTATTTATTAAATAAAAATGATAAAATATCAATGTAACAGTTAAAACAGTAATGTTATCCATATTCACCAACTTGAATTTTCATCATAATTCTAGTGGAAAAGAAATGAGTTTAGAAAATGAGAAATAGGGTTTATTCTATATACATCTGCTTATAGAAACATATAATATGTGTACAATTTAAAACAAGTATCTATATACTTGTCTGTCTATCTGTCCATATAAAATACAGACAAACCACAAAAAAAAAGATAGAAAAATTTAGAAGGATAGCTACAAATGTGATAGCACCTACCATTGGGTAGTATAACCTAGCTTTATTATTATTGTTGTTGATTTTAGAAAGGATATTAAAAACTTCTTGGGAAAAAAAAAACACCCCTACAAAGTCTAAGACCGCTCAGCCCTCCAGGATAAACCCTGACCCAGCATTTATTCCCCCCCCCAACTTTTCTCATATCATGGAGACTGAAAAGGAGCTGACTAGCTTCCTTTGCAACTGTAGTGGTCACACGATACAGTTCTGTGGTGGTGGAAATGCAGGGGGCAGGGGCACTGCAGAAGGCTCACTTTGCTCTCCCGCAGACAGTAGCCACACTGCATCACACAATGGACACAAGGCAGAGCTGAGAGCATCCCCGAGATGCCGCTCCTGAAGGGTCATCATCAAGCCTCAAAGCAAGGTGAGAAGAGCCTGAGTATAGATTTCTCGTTACTACAGAAAATCTTCACTTTGAATGTGCCAGGTATTCGAACACATTGGGCAAAATCATTCCTGCGTGGCTGTGGATACAGCATTGATATCGTGCATCTGTACATATAATAATATACCTATTTGATAAAAATGGATACACTGTATAAACAGAAATTATTTTCCCTACCACTTGTTTGCACATTAAATAACAAGACACTTTTCTCTGTACGTCCATTACTTCTACTGCATTTTTCTTTTGAAGTAACATTATTGAGATAAAATTTATAAGCTATCAAATTCAGTCCTTTAAAGTGCATGGATTATAATTCAATGGGTCTTAGTAAATTCTAGGCTCAAGCAATTCTCCTGCCCAGCTGGAAGTATATAGGCCATACCATGGCACCCAGCTGACAATGGATTTTAAATAATTTTTTATCTCTTCCTCCAAGAAACCCCCTATCTAGTAAGAGATTTCCTGTTTTACCCTAATGTTTCAGTCCCAGGCAGCTATCATGTTATTCTTTTTAATAGCCTCTTAGTTGCTTGTGCTGAAGTTAACATAATTCAATCATTTCTCTGCTGGTAACTGTAGGTCACTTGTAGTTTTTCATCATTAGAAGTAATGCAGTGGTGGACATCATTTGTACTTCCCCCTTACACTTTATTACCCTGCTTAGTGTTTCTACTTGCTTAGATTTTTATCTTTAGATTGGGAGAAAGAATTCATGCTAAAAAAAAAATGTAGGTCCTAGCCCGTGGACGGGAAAGGCTTTAATGTCCAGAAGTCTGCTCCAATGCTGATGGCTTCTAGGATAGAATTGCACAATTTACTTGCACAAAGGCAGGAGTTGGGAGTAAGTGGTTGAAGATAAGGTTGGTTGCTGTTGATTGGGGATGGGTTTTTCCTGCTCACACAGGGTCTTGAGTCCATAGTGAGGAGGTGAGAATTAGTCTGAATGACAGCAAGTGACTTAAAGTCAT
This sequence comes from Dicrostonyx torquatus, assembly GCA_028555095.1. Lineage (NCBI taxonomy): Eukaryota > Metazoa > Chordata > Mammalia > Rodentia > Cricetidae > Dicrostonyx > Dicrostonyx torquatus. The sequence continues at coordinate 631,812 of JAQHUG010000194.1, read as the reverse complement.
TTAAGTAGATATGATAAAATCTGGTTTTCATTTTTTGTTTTTTTGTTTTTTTGAGACAGGGTTTCTCTGTAGCTTTGGAGCCTGTATGTCCTGGAACTAGCTCTTGTAGACCAGGCTGGCCTCAAACTCACAGAGATCTGCCTGCCTCTGCTGGTTTTCATTTTTAAAATCCTATTCTGGTTGCTGGGTGAGGAATTGATATCAGGGAAGCAAAAGTAAAGATTGAAGATCAGTAGAAATACTGTTCTGGTCATCCTGGTGGAAGGTCCCAGAACTCAAATTTTAGAAGAGAGATGAAGCCAGTATACATACTTGGATGATGCAAAATAAAAGTATTAAAAACAAAACAGTCTTTTTTTTAAAAAAAAAAAGATAAAATGCTACTGAAATGTAGGCAGAGACTGCTCTTCCATTTCCCAAAAGCCCAGACCCAAATAATCCCACAGAAACTATATTCGTTGCAACACTGTTTGGCCTATTAGCTCAGTCTTCTTATTAACTGACTCTTACATCTTAAATTAACCCATTTCTATTAATCTGTGTATTGCCACTGGGTTGTGGCTTATCTGTGCCAGCATGTTACTCCTTTGGCAGTTACATGGCATCTCTTTGACTCCACCTACTCTCTCTTTCCATATCTCTGCCACCCTGGGTATATTCTGCCCTGCCATAGGCCAAAGCAGCTTTATTAATTAACCAATAAAAGCAATACATATACAGAAGGACATCCCACATCATTGAAATCTAGAGATGGGAGGGGCATTATTTATAGCAAGGAGACTTGGAGTGTCATTGTGACTAAGAATTGTATTTAGGGTGAGGTATAGTGGTTGATTTTTTTTTTTTTTTGGTTTTTCGAGACAGGGTTTCTCTGTGGCTTTGGAGCCTGCGCTGGAACTAGCTCTTGTAGACCAGGCTGGTCTTGAACTCACAAAGATCTGCCTGCCTCTGCCTCCCGAGTGCTGGGATTAAAGGCGTGCACCACCACCACCCGGCTAGTGGTTGATATTTAAAGGCAGTTACTTGGGAAGCTAAGACAAGAGGATTGCCAGGAATTTGAACCTGACTTGGGATACAGAGTAAGTATTTTCTCAAAGAATTACTAAAAAAAAAAAAAAGACTCCTGGAGTAGAGGAACAATGTATAGCCAGAGTTCAAGAATTTCATCTAGTTCCCTGCCCATCCTTAAAGCTACTTAGTGACATTTAACAGTAGAAAGCCCCAGGTTCAGTCCTAAAGACCTCACATTTTGAAGATGGATGGCTACATTTTGGGTCCCACCATCTCTATTTTCTACAAAAGAGGCAGTCTATAAAGTTGCAGTTGTAGGGAGAATGGTGTGGCACTCAAGGATCCATGCACTTGCTAAATCCCAAAACTTGTAAACATCACTTTATTGGAAAAAGATAAAGATTATTTTATATGGCAAAAGGTGTGATTAAGTGGAGGATCTTGCAAAGAGTTTTTCCTGGGTTCTGCTGTGGGTCTACAGAATCTAGATAGAGATTTGAAATAGATACAAAGAGTCAGTAAAGGAAATGGCAAAACTGAAGGCAGAGGCTAAGGCACAAACTCAGGGCTGGTGGCATCCATTGGTACAGAAGGAAGCAAGGAACAGATTCTCCCTTCCAGCCTCAGAAGAGACACAGCAATGCCGACACAAGGATTTCAGTTGGATTGTTTGGATATAGGGCTTTTAGCTTTCAGAACTAAGAGTTAGTGCATTATGATGATTTATTTAGTTTTCAGCTTGGTGATAATCAAATCCTATTATCTATGTACATATTAATGCAAAAGATTAATGCAAAAATACATGGCCTTATTATGTCATTCACCCCTAAGGAAAGATTTGCAAGACCTTCAGGAAATTCATCATCTTATCTCCAACCTGTAACCTCAGCCAGAATGCTATCCTATCAGGTTGAGGGTTCTGGGAATCAGGATGAGCAGGCTCCCACAATGGTCACCTTCAGAGCACGGTGTCTCAGAGATGCTTTCCACTAAGGGGTTTGATGGGTGTGAGGCCCAGCTTCCTCACGTGACCATGAGGGTTTTCCTTCGCAGAAAAAAAAAAAGGTGAAAATAATCTGACTTCAAAAGTAGGATTTGAATATTAAAGAGAACAGCACGTGCAAACACACTCAGTGAATTGTAACATGTTGCAAGTTCAGCAGCGTTATTAATATCTCCTGTGCATGAGATCTTGAAGGCTTCATGTTGAGGAGACAAATGACAACCTAGTCAGGATGCCTGTTACCTCACCAGGTTTCTGTGATGATGAAACAAGAGCAAAGTGATTGCTGCCATTTGTGAGGGCAGAGCAGATGCCAAACAGGGTGTGAAATGAGTTTATCCTTAGTATAACATTTAGGGTGTACGCATTGGAATCTTAGTTTTTGCTGGGGGTGATTATATTCTGGAGGGACTGCCACATTTTCTGTTCAGTTCTGGCATATAGTAGGCACTCAATAAATGGTAGCTGACATTAAACTGGGCCCCCATTGGGCTTTGCAATTTCTGTTTTAGTTCCATAATAGGGCTATTGTGTTGCTTAAAGCAAATTAAAGAAGGACTCAGATGATTATCCTTCTGTTGCTTTTCTGAAGAGCTCATTTAAAACATTCAATGCCTGTTTTGACTGAAATTAATAACCAGGCCCAAGCTTCCACTGCTGGCAGCCCAATTCCTGGAGTGGGTTAAAGCACAGAACTGGGAACCTCTTCTTTGTGATAGTTGGATCTTCTGGGAAGCTTTCTGGGAATAAGAACCAAGCCTGTACCAGCCTCCAGAAACATCTCTCCTGCTTCCCCTTTGTTTAGCTCAGGAAAGGAGAGGCCACAGGCAGGTCCTCCCACTGCTCATGCTTAGAAGGCAATTATCATTTCAGGTAGCTGGCAATCCTTTGATTTTCTTTCGGGACCTTTCTAGACAGTGCGATTATTCATCCTCAAAATAATTAAAATTCAACCTTATACAGTGCCAAAGGACTCCTGTATAGGAGAAGAGTTCGGGTTTCCTGGGTTTGGAATAAGAACAGATTAGAGACGGGGTACACAATGTTTCAGAGGAGCTGGGACAGGGTTTTGTGACGTGAGCAGCACTTTTGCCCCCATATACTTACACCACAGGAGCCTTTAGTGAAATGAGTTATTAATGTATAAGGAAAAGAAGCTACAAGGAAGCATTACGTCACCCATGTAACAATGATCCTAAGAAGTTGGGATTCCGAAACTCAGGAGATGTCAAGTGTATATTAATATTGGAGAAGTAGGAGACAGAAGATGTTGGGAGCACAAAGGCCCTTGTGGCCACAGACAAGTAGGGACACTAAGAGTGTTACCAGTGCATGCTGTCTCCTCAAAGGGGGAATACCAGTTTTCTACCCAGAAGGCTGGGAGTGTATGTTGTTAATGACCTCATAACATTTACCTGTAGAGTCAGACCTCATGCAAAGCCCCCAGAATGCTTATCCCAGACTCTCCCTACCTAGAACTTTGCCTTTGTTTCTCAACCAATAGAACCCATCCTTAGGGGAGATGTCACATATAACTGTATAGCTCAAATGATCTCTATGCTCTGTGTGACCATGACCATGCCAGATCATCCCCAAGGCCCTTAAGCTAACACATGTAGCCTATCTCTAGAACCCTTATTCATGGTCATATGTACTTTGAGTTTTGATGAAATTATGCCTCTTTGTGCACCAGGGATTGCATTACACCAGGAAGCTTTTCCCCCAAAATATACTCTGTTTAAATATGCTTACAATAAAGTGGTCAGGCTCTCTAGATGTGTGAAGCAACATAGACTAAGGTGGGCTGAACCAAATTTTCTTTCTTGTCTCTCATGGTTTGTTTACCTGCTAGCTGTGATACTCGCAGGGAACCTCACCCCCCAAAAGAGAGAGAGAGAGAGAGAGAGAGAGAGAGAGAGAGAGAGAGAGAGAGAGAGAACTCCAAGAAAAGCAAGGTTTATGTAAGGTGACTTAGCAGGGATTATGATGTGAGAACAGCGACATCAATGTTCTAAAGCCCCAGGAGTAAGAAGGGAGCAGCTTGTAAGAGGCACTAACACGGGAGAGTGGGGATGATGAGACAAAGTGGCAGGTTTGTAGAAGACACGACATCTATTGGCTGTCCTAGAGAGCTGGGGAGGGCACTAACAGTTGCCACAAGAAAGTAGACATTCAATAGATAATCTTGCATGTATAAGCAATAGGAGAATGTAGGAGGAAATTTTCAATCTTGTGACTCAGGGTTTAAATTCAGATTATTACGTGTGGCGTATTAAGTCATGTGGCGTATTAACTCAGAAGCAGGCAGACTAGAACATGCCCGTAGGAAAGGCTTTAGAGATTCCAACAGATACACATATTCATTGAATAAAAAAGGAAGCTGTGTGTGATGTTAAGCCTCAATTAAAGGTGGAGTTCTTTGGCAGGGTGCTCACATGGGTGAAGACAGAATGAGTTGTAACTCGGGCCCCAGCCCTTTCCATAGGCAAGCGCAGATCCCAGACCAGCAGATGAGTCAGAGAAATGCTCTCCAGTTAGTCTCTCTCAGTTTCTGCGTGGGACCTGAGACACATTCTGTAAGAGCAGAGGCCACAAAACCTACTTTCCCAACCAAATATTCAGCAAGCGGCTGTCCTGGGTTTCTCTTTGAGTCTGAGCCTCACGGTCCATCCTATTCCAGCAGTTACTGTCTCATCATCGCCTTTGTCTCCAGTTTTCAGAGATGGCTGCTTCTTGGCCCAATTTATCTGCAGGTAGGGCTCCCAGCAATATCTGAACTTGGCATTACGATAAAGAACTTCTTAAGCTTGTGGAAGGATGAGAGAGGGTAATTTTTTTCCCCTCAAAGAGAAGCAGAAGGTGTTGGGAGAAGCATCTACTTCAGAGATTCGAATTAAAAAGCAAACTCCCCCAGAGACCATATGGTGTAGTAGACAACACATCAGAACCTTAGGATCAGAGTTCTGCTCCTTCAACAGGGCTGTGTGGCTCCCCAAAATGAAACTTCTTTAGCTTTTGTTTCATCATCAATAACGTAGGACAGAAAGACATCATTTGCATAGAGCTCTTGGAAGACTTAAATAAACTAAATAATGTAAAGAAAGCCCCCAGCAAGGGCTTCCTCTCTTCAAAATTAAAACAACAAACACACCCACAGAAAAATATTCTTGAACCTTCCAGAAAGCGAACTCAGTCATAATAATAGAATCCAAATTATATATGTATACATATATGTGTGTGTATACATATATGTATATATATATGTATGACTTCCAGTTTGTGTATATATATATATATACTCATATACAGATGTACATATATGCATATATACAAATTAATACACTTACCTATTACTTTCAAGATGTGCCTCATGCTTCACTAGAAGTCCCGTACCTATTTACCCACTGTCAACCTTAGGAGGACTCAGTGGGTTAAAGAAAAGAAGAGGGAGTTCATGAAGTTGAGAGAGACAAGTGGTAATTGAAGGGGAGGGAATGGGGACTGGATTTGATAGAAAAAAACCCACGTTGTATACACATATGAAACCGCCAAACAACAAAAAGAAACACTATAAAAAATTCAACTGTGCATGAAAGAATCTTCATGTACATTTACTAAAGGGATTCCGGAAAAGATTGTAGGAGTAGGAGGTCCACAATGTTCCCCAAAGGCACATGCCTGTTTCTGAGGCTTCTGGAAGCTTGAAGAGGACTTGAAGTCTCATGGGTTGGGCACTTTGCAAGTCTGTGTGAACTGGCTGAAAGTGTGCCACGAGAAATGATTTGGGAGTATCAGACAGAGAGCTTTACACATGGAGAGCTTCATGCTGGAGAGCTTATTGACGGATCACAGCCCACCCTCATCCGAATGCTCAAACCGGGCTCTGCATCATTCGGCACCACCAGGCCAAGGGAAAACGGAGCTTTGTTGCTTACCTTGAGATTTTTTTTGATTTAGAAACCCAAGAATATTGGACTATTCATGATGGTCTCGAGAATATGAAACACGTCCTCCCAAAGACTGGCAGAAGACGTGAAAATGCTGAGTTTAACTCACGCTGGCTACATCCAAATACAGCTTTGGCATTTGGATGGTTAAAGTTTTTACTGAAGGTAATAAAAGCCTAAAACCGCTTCTTTGAGCCCAGTGTTATACTGACATAGATTCCCATGAACTTAGGAAACATGAACTGGCAACTGTAGACTATGTGAAAATTGTCATATGTGAAGAACATGTCACTCACCCTTCCGCTTCAGTGGCCTTATACAAGAAGGCCTCAAGATTGAGGAAAAGAATCAGAATCATTTCTTAACTTCTCTAGGATGGATTCAAAGTGGAAGTGTGGCGTGGATGAACGGAGGAAGCAACAGAGGGAAGGGAGAGAAGTGGAAGGGTGAGGAGGGAGATGGGTACTTAGCAAGAAGGTAGAAATGGAAGACTGTGACTTTAGGTTTCTGGTCTGGAGATTTTAGGGGTACAGTCTAGCTCATAGGTTTAGCTTTCAGTGACACCCAATGAGAATACTGAAACAATCTAAATTCTGAAGCAACTATCACATGGGAAACAAATGTCAACTATTTTAGGCCTGCATGAATAAAAGATGTTGAACTGGATGGCAAATGCCAGCAATACTTGGGTAGGCTGAATCTGACACTTGGTTGATTTATTGCCTTTGAACACTTCCTTCAAATACTATCCAAGCAACTGTTGGCGTTTGGATTCCCTACTATGTAGTACAGTCTTGCCCCTGTCCCCAGAGTGCTGGGATTAAAAGCATCATGAGATGTTTAAAATTTTAAATTTAAACTTTAAAATGTAATGTTCACAGCAGCGTGGTTGCCTGCACAAGAATGGTAAGAAATCAAGCTAGTCAATATCCCTCCATGAAAGGGACAAGGGCTCATGAGCCTCCTCCCCTCGGTGAGAGGGACCGACAATTGATGGAGGAGGAGTGTCAGATTTCTTTCTTTTTTTAAATATTTATTTATTATGTATACAATATTCTGTCTGTGTTTATGCCTGCAGGCCAGAAGAGGGCACCAAACCCTATTACAGATGGTTGTGAGCCACCATGTGGTTGCTGGGAATTGAACTCAGGACCTTTGGAAGAGCAGGCAATGATCTTAACCTCTGAGCCATCTATCCAGCCCCTGAGTGTCAGATTTCTTAGAGGTATGATTCCTATTAGGTAGACTGCACTCTGGTGTAGGTCCTCATAGCTGTGAGTATATGAGCTGTACAAATTGGACTTAATGGGCTATTTAAAACATACAAAGCAAAACAAAAAGAGTAGAGATGAAACTGGAACTAGTAGGGGTGGGAGTGGATTTGGAAGGAGCTGGGGAGGAGCAAGAGATGAGTGTGATGAAATCACATGGTAAGCATGCATGAAATTATAAAATAGTTAATTAAAATGTTACCTTAAATTCATTACAATTTCTTCTTCTTCTTCTTCTTCTTCTTCTTCTTCTTCTTCTTCTTCTTCTTCTTCTTCTTCTTCTTCTTCTTCTTCTTCTGCTTCCTTCTTCTTCTTCTTCTTCTTCTTCTTCTTCTTCTTCTTCTTCTTCTTCCTCCTCCTCCTCCTCCTCCTTCTCCTCCTCCTCCTCCTTCTCCCCCTCCTTCTTCTTCTTCCTTTTCAAGACAAAGTTTTGGAGCCTGTGCTGTAACTTGCTCTGTAGACCAGGCTGGCCTCAAACTCACAGAGATCTGCCTGTCTCTGCCTCCCAAGTGATGGTATTAAAGGCATGTGCTATGACTGCCCAGCTTCATTGCAATTTCTATACAGCTGTATCCCAGGCCTCCTATTAGAATCATGAATGTAAGTGGACTATCACACGATGCACTGACCATTTCAAAGCTACTAACTTGTGTTTGTTACAGTCAAAAGTCCTATAGTAATGGGAGATTTGCCATTGCCATTTCCTTGAAGTACCCAATATGGGCTCACTTACCACTTAGAGTGCTTACTGATGCAGATGACTTTTCCCCACTAAGCTTTTGCTGGCTTGTTTGTTTTCAAAGTATATGGCTTTGTTTAAGTGGGTTAACAAAATGATTCCCACAACTTCAAAAATAAATAACTTAATAAGTACTCAAAAACTAAACAAAATTGGACTTGATAGCAAGAGAATTTGTGAACGAATCTGGTGCGAGCACTAGCTGTTTCATCAGTCTTTTCCTGGAGCAGTATTCCTGCCGTTTCTCTGCTGCCATGGATATCACTTAGCTTTTTCTCTTTTTTTTCCCTGTAAGGATGATTGACAATTATCACTTTCTGAGTCAGAAGATCCCCGGAAAGAATGTTTAATAAGTTTTCAACATTGCATAAGATATTTGTTTAATGTTGACCTCAGCTTTGTGGTCAGTTTCACCCAGCATCTTTTCCACATAGAATCACACAGCAGCCATGGTACTTGACCCTGTTTTCTGATCTGCCATGAACAGTAAAGTGTATGACCACACTGAGTGCCAATCATGCTCTCCTCCTCTTGAGTACCAGCTTAGAAATGGGCAATCAGTGGTATTCCAAGAGAAGGCCCCAAAGAGCTGTCATTACTGTTCTTTCAGAGGCAATCACTCTGAATTTGAAGCCTCCTTTTTCTCCTGAGGTCTTCAGAGTAAAGTATGAGGACTGTATATACAAAGGCAGTAGTAAAATAATGGTATTATGAATCACAGCTCTAGAACCATTTCTGTCAGTGCCTATGGAAAATGTCATTTAGCATGGAAGTAAAGAAATAGCAACAGCATGATTTCAGGAGTTTGAGAGCAGTTATGGAGAAAAGAAAAGTACAGGGGAAGTTTATAAAGGCACATACACCCACCCAGACTTTTTCAGTCATAGGCTAGGGAACCACATGACATCACCATTTCTAACTTTAATCTTACTGTGTCAAAAGCAACCAAGAACCTTCCAAGTAGTTTAGAAGACTTATCAGTGAGAACCAGTGAAGGAAAGCAATCAGAATACTATACAATAATCTATATTTCTACAACAATCTATGAACATATGAAGTCAGATGAAATCTCCTTAGAGAAATAGGCAGAAGCAGTTGAAAACCAGTGTGGTGTCTAGACACACATAAACACACACACAACACAGACACACAGACACACACAACACAGACACACAGACACACACACAAACTAACCTTAAGGGTGTAGTAAAGTCACATATACCTTTGGCAGCAGTAGAAGCAGCTGAAAAACAGCATGGTGTCCAGACACATAAATATGCACATCCACACACACACGCACTAACCTCAGGGATGTAATAGTTACACATATACCTTGGCAGTAACCAACAGTTCTTGAATTGAACTTAAGAACCGTTCCACAAGAAACAAGAGGGAAATCATGCCAGGTACTAGAAACCTAGCCAACTACCCAGGCCGAGTGAAGTCATGGATCTTGGAGGAGAACCTAGAACCACCACTTTTCTAAACCAGCACAATCCCTAGCTTCATTCTAAATATTTGTCAATGTAAGTATACTATCTCACCACTACCGAAGGAAACAACTCTTAGCAGCAGCTGGAGATCACTACAAAACCTACAACCTACATGCCGAATTGTGGCGTCTGGTCTCAATGACTTGAGGCTACCTCACTTGAAGTTTGAGAAACACTTATGGAGAGAGGGCAGAAAAATTCTAGGAGCCAGAGGATCATAGAGTTTGCTGTGAGGCTGTGCCTTTTAGCAGTGTCAGAATCCACACCCATACAGTCTAAGAAATATTACTGCCTAATTGTGAGCGGAACCAGGACAACAATAGACTTGCCTAAATGGATGGGGAAGACCATGAGTTCTCAACAACAAACAAAGAATTACAGGCAACTAAGTTGCTAAGAGTGGGAGAAACAGTCTTCTCCAAGGAAGAGCACACTAATTCCTGATCTAACACCAAAAGGTCAGCCCTGAAAACATACATACAAATAACATTATACAGACCAAGGAGGTAATATTTAGGAATACACACACATGCACACATATGTATATATAATATATGCATCATGGGTATAAAATATGTAACACCTTCATCAAACCCAATTTTTTAAAAAATTTATTTTTATTTTATAAAAGATTTATGAAAGTGTTTTATAAATACTTTTTATAATGTGTATAAAAATGTATGTAAGGTGTTTATATTGTTTATAAAAGTTGTTGTCCCAACAACTTTTTACAAAAGTACATTTTGCCTGTGTGAATGCATATGCACCACATGCATGCTTGCCTGTAGAGGTCCGAGGAGGGCACTGAGTCCCCCTGTAATGGTAGATGGGTGTAAGCTGTCTAGTGGATCCTGAAAACTGAAGCTGGATAACTGAGCTAACACTCCAGCCCTTCAACCTCGGTCCTGCTCATTTCCACAAGTGGTTAATTTGAGTGGCAAGTTGGAGGTAATTTTCCCCCAACACTTCTGAGAATATCTTAAATACATAAATACTACATACTCAAAAGAGAAAGTCTGAAAACAGGAATTACTCAATGCCAAATGTAATTGTCAATGTTCTATAAGAAGGAAGAAAATATCTCCTTCCCATTTTCTGGCTCTTAACATTCCTTCCATTTTTCTCTCCTATGGTGTTCCCTTGGCATTGGGGTGCCCATGGGGTTTATGACACAGATGTACCACTTAGAGCTGAAGGTGAAATACTTTCTTACTCCCAGTTTTTTGATCAGATGGGTCCTTTTATTAACCAGCATCTCTGGGAGCTTCTTTGCTCCAGGCAGAGCTGGCACTAATTTATGGGGAGAAATGAAAATAGTCACAAGGAGTTTTGAAAACATGTCATTTTGGTAAATAATAATAGTATGTTCCTCCTCAGGTCCATGACCTTCCATGCCATAGGCTTTTGGACAAATTTATAGTATTAGAAGTATATTCATGCTCATGAAGCAGTCTTACAATCTAATCACAAAGTAATTAGATTGTTCCATGATACTGGTGCCATTATTGCAACAGAGGGGCACATCTTTCATGGTGGGTCATTGTTATAGCAAACACAGTCTACATGTGGGTAAGACTGTTGATGTGTTTTCTCCTCCAGCAGAATGTATAGCACTTTCTGGCACTATGATCACGAGCAAGCAGGGAAGAAACTTCCAACTCAGTTCTGGATAGCTTTTTAGTGTTCTTGTAGCTCATCTTCAGCACTAGGGTTCTACCATGTCGTTCTCATAGACAACAAAGAGCTCTGACAACAGCTAGTATTCTTTGGGGTGTGCCTAGGAACCCTTTAGCCAGCAGTTCATAGAGCAGTATCCTAAACATGGTACTGAGTTTATTTTGTTGCAATTTTGTTTTTTTATCAAGCCTGTGACTTCTGGGAGAAACACTATGCATTGTGTTAGTCAGAGCATCAGAGTCAATAGAATGAATGCATATTGAAAAGGGATTTATTAGAGTGCCTTCCATGATATGATCTGGATAGCCTGGAAATTGCTGCCTCACACTGGAAAGAAAACAGGAACCTGGAAGTAACTCAGTCCCAGAGTCCCAGAAGGCCCAGTGGCTAGGAAGTACCACTCTGACTTAGAGTGTGAAGCCATGGAGGAGTCCTAGAGAGCTTGTGGTCTTCAATCTGCATTGGAAGTCTAAAGAAGCTGGGTTGCGATACCAAGGGCAAAATCAGCAGCAATGTGTCAGCAAAAGAGCAGAAAGCAAAGCTTCCTTCTTCCATGTGCTTTTACCTGGTCTACTACCAGAAAGTGCCACCCACATTGTTCTGGGTCTTCCCACTTCAAATAATATTATCAAGAAGATTTTTCATATGAGTGCCAGCTGCTTAATGCTTCCTTCATTCTAGGTCTAACCAAGGTGAAAGTCAAGATCAACCATAGCAGACACCCATTCTTCTATATATTGATATCCATTTTTAAGCAATTTGTTGAAGATGCTGTATTTCTCCAGTGTATATATTGTACCTATTTGTCAAAACTCAAGTGGCTGTAGCTGTGTGGGCCTATATCTGGGTATTATATCCTACAGACATATGAGTCTATTTTTGGACCGTACCATGCAGATTTTATGACTATATCTCTGTAATATTGCTTGTAATAAGGCAGGATATTACCTTCTGTAATATTCTTTTTGATCAGGAATTACTTCGCAATGTGGGGTCTTGTTGTAATTAGGGGGAGAGGTGTGGGTTGTGTTCCCAGCGCCTGGCTCCCAAGCCCCCAGCTGCAGGCCTGCTTAGCCCCTGGTTGCTTGCTTATGCCTGAAATAACACATGAGAATGGTATTCATTTAAACTCTGCCTTGCCCATTATCTCTAGCCTTTTCTTGGCTAGCCCTCACCTCATAAACTAACCCATTATAAAAGTCTAACCTGCATCCATCTGCGACGGGAGCCTCATGGTGACTGACTCACTTCCTTCTCTCTTCCCACCACCTAAGGGCTAACCTATCTGACAAGCCAGGCGGAGTCTTTATTTAACCAATCAAAGCACAGAAACATAGGTGGACCCTCCCACAGGGTCTTTTGTGTTGATGTATAAATTTTGAGCTTGCCTTCTCTTTTCTGTGGAGAAGAGAGTTGTGTTTTTGTTTGGGATCCCATTCAATCTGTTGATTTGTTTCAATATGATGGGCCATTTTCACAATATCAGTTCTTCTGATCCAAGAGCATGCTTCCAACTCTCTTTCAGAATACTGTTCTATCATAGTTTTTTATAGACCTGTCTGGCCATCAGTGACAACAGCCCATCGAACTGAATATAACACCCTTGTATGGAGTGTGCAGCATGTAAAACTATTTGCACAGAATAATGGAAGATTTAAGGATGAATAAACTGCCTAGGAAGCCTGTCTCAGGGAACCATCTATGTTGCAGATGGAGATGTCCTAGGAATAGCCACTGAAGTCAGGAGTGCATCGGTGAGGGTAATACCTTTGTGTCAGCAACGAACACTTTCTGTTATTCCACATGCTGAAAGTCACATTTATATTGTACAGAGGACCTCAATTTTAAAATCAGTGATGGAAAGTGTGTTTGGGGACTAACATGCCCAAGAGAAGAGAAGAAATGGACAGAGACAATGGGTTCAAACAATTCAGAGTGTATTTTAGAAGTGAGAAGTCATCTCTGGCAAGTGAAGAACACCTAGGAACTCTAGTAAAAATAATTCAACAGAGCACCCAAGAGACAGAAGTCACAGTGACAGGGGTTTGAGCAGAGTCTTGAGCAGGACACTCAGCTGGGAGCACACACTTTGAAGGAAGGCACACGAGTCTGTTTGCTGGAGTAGGGGAGAGCAGAGGTCTCTCTCTTGCATTTAATCATAACAATAGCTCCCCATTTAGGAAGAAATTCTTCAAATCAGGAAGAACTCAATAAGGCAAAGCGCTTGTCCAGGGCACTGTGCAGATTGTCACATTTTGTTGACTCTTCTGTTATCCACATTTGTTGAACCACTTTTCAGATATCAGTGACGTGAAGTCACAAATATCCTCAGAACAATCTTCGTGCTCACAACAAAACTTGTTTTACGTTGTGATATATTAATAATTGTTTCTGAAATTTTTTTTAACTTTTGCTCAAATTTAAATCTCTGAGTTTTTTCCTTGGACTTTTCCATTTTCTCTCCCCCAGATAATCATTTATCAAGCCACATGGACAATATAGAGTCTGCAGAGAATAGTGAAGAACCATAGCCCGAAGACAGAGGAGACCAGGGAGGATGCCAAACAAAGGATTTCAAACAAAGGTCCCATTGAGCTACAATTTCTGGGCTTACAACCAAATGCAGTACTAAGGGCAACTTGGACTTGGTCTTGATAATCATTAGCTCTGGGCTGCTCCACATTGTATTTTGTTCCCCTGGTAGACCTAGAGGTAGGGATTTTCTGAGATTTCTCTCAGAAAAGATTCGTTCCTACTTTCACCACACCAGCATCCACTGGGCTGTAAGAAGACTCCCCTTCATGACATATCTCTTGGGCAACAACAGATAATATAAAAAGACAAAAAAATGTCAAATGAAAAACCCCTGATAAAACTGTAAAGACACATTTCAGAAATCTCTGTGGACCTTATGAACTGTCAAACACCAACTGTGTTCAGTGTTCTTTGTCCACCTCTAGGTGAGAAAGTTAAAACCATGGGAGAGCCAACTTCTTAGAACATCACCCTGAAGGAGTGTGGATCTGTCTGTTCTTCATCTAGGATTTGACCTCTCCTATAAAGTTGCTTCCCTAGTAGAGATACTAAAGCTTAAAAGAAATGATGCAGACCAGCCTGGTCTACAAGAGCTAGTTCCAGCGCAGACTC
>JAQHUG010000194.1:570227-616524 GCA_028555095.1 Dicrostonyx torquatus | reverse complement strand
ATAGGTGGACCCTCCCACAGGGTCTTTTGTGTTGATGTATAAATTTTGAGCTTGCCTTCTCTTTTCTGTGGAGAAGAGAGTTGTGTTTTTGTTTGGGATCCCATTCAATCTGTTGATTTGTTTCAATATGATGGGCCATTTTCACAATATCAATTCTTCTGATCCAAGAGCATGCTTCCAACTCTCTTTCAGAATACTGTTCTATCATAGTTTTTTATAGACCTGTCTGGCCATCAGTGACAACAGCCCATCGAACTGAATATAACACCCTTGTATGGAGTGTGCAGCATGTAAAACTATTTGCACAGAATAATGGAAGATTTAAGGATGAATAAACTGCCTAGGAAGCCTGTCTCAGGGAACCATCTATGTTGCAGATGGAGATGTCCTAGGAATAGCCACTGAAGTCAGGAGTGCATCGGTGAGGGTAATACCTTTGTGTCAGCAACGAACACTTTCTGTTATTCCACATGCTGAAAGTCACATTTATATTGTACAGAGGACCTCAATTTTAAAATCAGTGATGGAAAGTGTGTTTGGGGACTAACATGCCCAAGAGAAGAGAAGAAATGGACAGAGACAATGGGTTCAAACAATTCAGAGTGTATTTTAGAAGTGAGAAGTCATCTCTGGCAAGTGAAGAACACCTAGGAACTCTAGTAAAAATAATTCAACAGAGCACCCAAGAGACAGAAGTCACAGTGACAGGGGTTTGAGCAGAGTCTTGAGCAGGACACTCAGCTGGGAGCACACACTTTGAAGGAAGGCACACGAGTCTGTTTGCTGGAGTAGGGGAGAGCAGAGGTCTCTCTCTTGCATTTAATCATAACAATAGCTCCCCATTTAGGAAGAAATTCTTCAAATCAGGAAGAACTCAATAAGGCAAAGCGCTTGTCCAGGGCACTGTGCAGATTGTCACATTTTGTTGACTCTTCTGTTATCCACATTTGTTGAACCACTTTTCAGATATCAGTGACGTGAAGTCACAAATATCCTCAGAACAATCTTCGTGCTCACAACAAAACTTGTTTTACGTTGTGATATATTAATAATTGTTTCTGAAATTTTTTTTAACTTTTGCTCAAATTTAAATCTCTGAGTTTTTTCCTTGGACTTTTCCATTTTCTCTCCCCCAGATAATCATTTATCAAGCCACATGGACAATATAGAGTCTGCAGAGAATAGTGAAGAACCATAGCCCGAAGACAGAGGAGACCAGGGAGGATGCCAAACAAAGGATTTCAAACAAAGGTCCCATTGAGCTACAATTTCTGGGCTTACAACCAAATGCAGTACTAAGGGCAACTTGGACTTGGTCTTGATAATCATTAGCTCTGGGCTGCTCCACATTGTATTTTGTTCCCCTGGTAGACCTAGAGGTAGGGATTTTCTGAGATTTCTCTCAGAAAAGATTCGTTCCTACTTTCACCACACCAGCATCCACTGGGCTGTAAGAAGACTCCCCTTCATGACATATCTCTTGGGCAACAACAGATAATATAAAAAGACAAAAAAATGTCAAATGAAAAACCCCTGATAAAACTGTAAAGACACATTTCAGAAATCTCTGTGGACCTTATGAACTGTCAAACACCAACTGTGTTCAGTGTTCTTTGTCCACCTCTAGGTGAGAAAGTTAAAACCATGGGAGAGCCAACTTCTTAGAACATCACCCTGAAGGAGTGTGGATCTGTCTGTTCTTCATCTAGGATTTGACCTCTCCTATAAAGTTGCTTCCCTAGTAGAGATACTAAAGCTTAAAAGAAATGATGCAGACCAGCCTGGTCTACAAGAGCTAGTTCCAGCGCAGACTCTAAAGCCACAGAGAAACCCTGTCTCGAAAAAAACAAAAAAAAAAAGGATGCCACTTCTACCATTTTAAGACCACAAGGCAGCATTCTCAGACAAACTAGGCATGAGCTTATTGAGCTCTACAGAGATGAGTTCCTGTTTTTGTTTTTATTTTTCTGGAGCTTTCTTTGTATGTGATTGTATCAAGTCATCAGGAAGCAGAATTAATAAATAAACATTTTCTTTTAGTGTTGCTTATAGAATGGCTTGACTGAGTGAGAACAAGAAGAGCCAATTGCTGCTGCCTTTAGGAAATAGAATATGTTCACAGGTACTAAGTTCCCAAATGATCTCATAGAAACATAAATATGTAGCCAGGTTCTATTCACCATCCTAAATCCACACAGATGAAAGACCCAAGAGAAGATCCCCTTATGAGAGGCAGAAACCATGGAAAGAGGGCAGAGAGAAATGCCCTAACTTACCTACCATGAATGGAATCACCCATTCTTTGACACCAGGTAAAATCTATAGCCATTGCCTCTTTCCTTTGTGTAATTGCAAGTTTTCTAGCTATTCACTTTTCTGTGACCAAAACATCCTACAGAAATGAGTTAATGGATGAAGGATTTATTTTGTCTTATGTCTTACAGTTTGAGAGGGTGTTCTAGTTGTTTTTTTTTTTTTTTGGTGTGATAAACACCATGACCCAAAACAACGTAGAGAAGAAACAGTTTATATTATTTTAGACTTCGGTATTTAGTCCATCATGAAGGGCAGGAGCTCAAGGTAGGAACCCGGAAGCAGGAACTGAAGCAGAGACCATGGGGGAAGCACTGCTTACTGGCTTTGTCTTTTCTGGCTTACTCAGTTGCCTTTCTTATACAGACAGGTCATCCCACCTGCCCAGGGATGGCACCACCCACAGTGGGTTGGGTCTGCCTGTGTCAGTCAATCAGCAATCAAAAAACTGCTTCACAGGCTTGCCCGCAGATCAGTCTGATGGAGTCAATTTGTCAGTTAGGATTCCCTCTACCCAGGTGACTGTAGTTTATATAAGGTTGACAAAAATGTACCGGCACAGGGGGTTACAGACCACCATGCAGAGATGACAAGATGGGGAGTGGTTCAGTATGTGCTAGTGGGAGCTTATAGCAGGGGCTGATTGCATGGTAGTGGAGTAGGAAGTAGGACAGAAAGAGAGAGAGAGAGAGAGAGAGAGAGAGAGAGAGAGAGAGAGAGAGAGAGGTACCAGGTATAACCTTCAAAGGCCACTTCTTAGTGACTTCCTTCCTTCAAGTCAAACTCTGCCTTCTAAGTGTTCAATGGCCTCCAAAAGTAGCCTCACTAGCTGTCGACCAAGTATTAAAGGGTTAAACCAATAGGCAACACTTCAGGTCCAAACCACAAAACAGTGTATCCACATAACTGAAATATATAAGAAAGAAAATATTAACAATTAGCCTTCTTGGAATCTCTGTATTTCACTACACATCTGGGAAAATATTGAAAAAGTTAATCCAACATTGAGTTATAGTTGGTATGATGATGATGATGAAAATGCCTACATGTTTACATATTTTTATTATGTTATTGAGATATCCAACCATGGGATTGGTCTGTGAATCTCTACCTGGTTTCCTGTTGTGTTATACCCTTTAGAATTATTTCAGCACTCTGCTCTACCAAATTTCATGGCATTCTGACTACAGTGAGGGAACAGTTGAACCCTCCCTGTCCAATTGCTGGTTCGGCAGGATGACTGAATGAAACAGTCAGCAAGTACACAGAAGCAGCAGCTACCAATAACGTGGCCACAGCATCTCTGTGGACATTCTGCAAAACATCATATCTGGGAGTGAATTTCTTAGGGCTCATCTTATTTATGGCTCTTGTCCTCCTAGGGCGTTGCAACACAGTAATTACAAGCATTACCTGGCCGTGATGAGCAAACATTGGAAATTCTTGCTCACCAAATTATAGCAAAAAGTCTGCACAGTTATGCATTCTGCTTTCACCCACACTTCCCATGACCCCCCTCTCTGATACATTTGTGGGGTCATGTTGAGGTGAACTGTTGAGTTGAACCTGGTAGTAGGCAGACTAATTAAAGAAGGGAAAAATGTTTTCTGTCATTAAGTTCTTACTTCCTGGGCCAAGCAGTCCCTCCCTTGCTCATTTGTCTAAAGCTAGCTTGTTCAGGTCTTGCTTTTTGCTCGCACTTCATCATAAAAACATAACTTTTTCTGCTTGCCTTCTTTGTTCACCTGCCTCCCAGGAACTAAAGTGAGAACTCTAACGTGGTGACCCGGAGGACTGTGTAGCCACTTGACAAATAAGAGCAAGGAAAGGCTTACTCAGATTTTCCAAAATTTCAGAAAGTTATCTTTGAGCACATCACAAACACCCGCTAATACTGCTGTTCATACCAGGAAGGGGGGTGGGTTGTTCTCATCATAATACATTCATTTATATTTCTTGTTTTCTTTTATTTTTTAACCTCTTGAAATTGATTGTATTTTAATTAGATGATTATATCAAACATTCAAGAATCAAGGAATAAAAGCGGAACTGCCTATCCCTGAAAACAGAAGTTAGGTGTCTCTGAAGGGCACCATTATTTCTCCATTAATTGTCATCTTGTGAAACTTTTTGCTCCTTTGTTGTCCAGGGAAGTTCAAGTCAACTGAATTTCCCACATAGTTTGCTTCATCGTCTTCAACATTAGGTAAATATAATGATATTAAAAGACTCTAACTCCTGATTCAGATTATTCTTTAGCTTGAGAGATAAAAATTGAATAAGCCAATTACAGGAAACTTGAATTGTGTAATTAAGAACATTCATGATGGTTTTGCTAAACCGCCCATTTCCCACTCATTCATTGCTTTTACTGGACACCATCCTGACTTAACAATAGAACAAATGGTTCTTTTTTGTGCCGTGAATTTCTGGGAGAGTTCCAAAGCAAAATGAAATCTTGTTACTTCTGTTCTGGGAATATGACTTGGGAAGCAGCGGACACGGGCAGAGTCAAGGAGAACACACTGAAGATTGGGCTTACTCTGAAATCCAATGGGCTGTCTAATAGCTGATTATAATACGACATAGCCTGTCTCGATGCTTCCTCCAGTTTTCAGAATCGTTTGATTCATGCTAAGCCGGATTCAGGCAGATAACTCTGGAAAGATAGAGTGAACTAAATTTGCCCTATATATCAGCTATTTCATTCACACAAACGAGCTGTACATGTGAGTCTATATTTGACATAGCCTTATCAGCTTTAGGAAGAGGAATGATAACGATGTCATTACTTTTACTGGCTGATGCAGTACCATATCCCCAAAGAAACCAAGGCTTTTCATGGGTTTGACTGGAGTCATTGCTGCTATGGGCTAGCATAGTGGACTGAACTCACTGTTTCTCAGCTGTCATCTTTCAGATTCTCCTTCTAATATATCATCCACATTGCTGCTCTCTAACGCATTTTGGGGGCATAAATATGTTTCTGGACAAAAGAAGATGAGCCAGAAACATCAACTAAGTTCATTAAGAATTGCTGGGCTCTGCGTGAGTCAGGGAACCTTAGACTTGAAGAAGTCAGACTTTATCAAATCATATCCAATGAAAAACATCTTTACCTTTAGTGTGTGACACTAAACTGTATACTAGACACCACACATCGCTAATTCAAAAACTGTAATTTTTTTTTAGGTCAGGGAGAAGTTTCTTTTTATATTCCCCATGGGAAAAACATTATGGCCCAATTAGAAGAGCAAAACTAATTCCTACAGCAACTCCTAGTGTCAGTGAATGAGTTTCTCTCAAGCACTAAGAAGCTTACGTTTATTTATAAGAAAAAGACACATTTTCTTGCAAGATACCCACAAATCAGCTACTATCTTTGCTCATTTGAAAATCACGGTGTTGCATTAAGTTTTAAAGACCCCATAATTTCAAAAATTTTAAATTGTTACAAATGGATGAATATTACTGAGCCTTGCATATGTTTCATAAATGGAATGTGTGCACACTACCCAGAGTTTCCAGCTGGAGTCTCCTAAAATCACACTTGACTATGGTTTGAGTAGGAAATACCCACTCCCTACTTTTCCCTTTCCCAGGCTTCTGTTTTGAAATTTTGATCTCTAGTTTGGTGGCAGCCTTTTGGGAGGCAAAAAGAAAAAGATCAAAAGATCAATAAATCAATCACCAGAGACTGTTGATTAAACGATAATCAATGTTCTCAGATTATATCACCTACTCAGTAGACAGTATCTTGGCCCTACATTTACTGGTAAGCCTAGAATGGTTAGGTAGGATTTGTGGGGTATGCAGGGATCTTTGAACCAAGTCTTAGAAGACAATCAAGCTTTACAGGCATGTAGAGGGAAGATAATAACTATATTTTTGTGTCATGTGACTCAAGGGTTTGAAGGAGTTGAGTAGAGAACCTACTGAGGACAGAGATGGAACACAGTTGCCCGAGGAAGAGAATGAGCTGGTGGGGGAAGGGCATGAGCATACCGTTGCATTAGCAGACTTCAGGTATGGAGCTGGCGGGGGTCACTGATCTTCTGAAAGATGGAGAGAAAATTGAAGCCTTTAATGAACAAGCATTCTAAATTCTAATAGTACATGTTTTAAAGGTAGGATAAATAAAATAAGGTCTGGCACATTTTCTTTAGTAAATTAATATTAAACAAAGAAGAAAATAGTCTCCATGTGCCCATCCTCATTCTGTATAAAATAGAAAAAAATGATTTGAAAGTAGTGATAGCAAAAGAAGACAAATAATTATGAGGCTTATCTTGAGCAGTTTTCCCTTAGGCTTTGGCTTTTAATTATTGTTGTCATTGTCATTGTTATTTTTGTCATTACGAGCAGGGTCTTACCATGTAGATCTGACCATCTGCAACTTGCTTTGTAGACCAGACTGACTTTCAACTCACAAAGATCCACTGGCCTCTGCCTCTCAAGGGCTGTAACTCAATACATATGCCTCCATGCCTGGACCCCAACTTTACATTTTAAGTGATATATCTAGCTTCTATTTCAACTACAGAGTGTTGTTCTGGGGATAGAGCAATGCAACCATGTAAAAAGTGCATCAGTTGAAACGTTGAGAAGGTGGGTTAGTCACTAAGTAGTTGCTGGTCATGCCACGTGGTTTATATAGTAATCTGGATGAACATCTCCTACCTTTTGTCTATTGTATTATAATTTCCACTCACATTTGGATAATCTGCTTTAGTTCATCACCTAGCTTGTTTGAATCATGAATGCTTTACTTGTGTTGTGTGGTAACAGAACTACTTCAAGAAAAGAATGGAATGTCTAACACATTTTTATTAGCTATGAAAATTCTCTTTTCACTCTTTGTCAAATGCTGCAACCCAGTCATTTAGCAAAACATAAAGATTTATCACCTGATTCCCTATTCATGGTCACTTGGATATTTTGATCTTTAGTTTAATGTCAAGACATGTTCCATCGTTCCGTACCATGGAAGAGACATTTGTGCTCTGCCTCCTACACATGAGCTTTTTAGACTTCAAGTCTTTTTTCTGCCATAAAATATGACCGTCATGAACCATGTTCGGTCTATTTATCTCTGAATTACTGCCCCTCGCATTAGAGTGTCCATCAGTTGAGAACAGAAGCACTGAATGGAGCTGGAATGTTGTCAACAGTGAGGGCTGAATCTGAGCAAAGAAGGGTGTGGGGTGAAACTAGGAAAGCCCAAGTGGAGAGCTGTGTGGTAGGGGATGGCATGCTCAGGGACCACCCCTGGTTATTAGGCCACCTTGGCACTGTGCCATGGGTTCACAAGATGACACAAACGAGATTTCATTTACTGATGCAAGTTCAAGACCTACTTAAGATCAAAATTGCCACTACATTGATTTATAGAATAAAAAGATATTTAAACACACACACACACACACACACACACACACACACACACACACCCCACAAATGCTCTTTGGTAAAATATAATACAATCCAGGATTCATGAGATGCTTGAAATGTATTCTGCTCTACTGAGAATTTTAATGAGTATATTGCCCCAATTATTTAAGCTGAGCTTTTAACTATTCAGCTATTTTGTCTCCTACTTTTTAATGTATTGGCTGCTGAAATATTTTGTCTTGAGTATTAATGCCTCACCCCAAATTGAAGTAAAATTTGTTTGGGGCTAGGGGTAGGGGGCTCTGGGCTGCCTGCCTGCCACATTCCCTGCTTGGATGAGATTGGCTGTTACAGTGGCCCTCCCTCACTTCCATTTTGCCCCAGGGTAGAGAGATGCATACATACTCATCCCTGGTAGGTAAATGCTTACCACTTACCAAATCCAATAAATAAATTCTAAATAAATAAATCTGCAAAACGAAAGCATTTTGAGCTACTTAACCAAGCGCAAATCTAGTCCTTTGTATACATATTTGTACAAAGTGTTGCCTGTAATTTTAAAGATGCTTGCCTCCGGGAGGGTTCGTTTTTCCATTGAAGTCCCCTTGATTTACTGTACGCAATATGTTACAGCTTCCTTATTTGCTCCTTTGGGACAGTTACTGACAGTAAATCTCTATTAAAATATTCTTCCATATGGTTGCATGAAAATTTTATTGCAGTGAGCCTGGGGCTGAAGGTCACAGCTGAGTAGCTGCAGTTAAGTATTGCAGTCTATGGACTCCGAGGTGCATCTGTTCTGGGAGCTAGAAGAAAATTAGAATTATACTGTCAGTAGCATTTCTCCCAAACTAGTTACATTTGTTTACTGTGGCTGGCTGGGCCTCTTCTTCCACGGCACTTGAAATGCATAAGGCCAGGCTCTGAGCCCATGTCTTTCAAGTTGGAAATTTGAAATCAGAATCTGCGGAACCTGAAGGTCACCCAAGAAGTTTCAAATAGATATTTCATTTATGCTGCATAAAAAATTTAATTTTATCTCTACTAATGTGAATCTACTGCCCACTCACGTTGGATTAAGCTATGACTCACTGTTTGTTCTACATGCTTTTGGAGAGCATCTCAAACTTAATAAATGATGCCAACGTGTAATTGGTTTAAATCCGCATCTGTAGAGCTAATGAGATGGTACCCAAGCAACAAGTTTTTATTACTTCGTGTCTCTAATGAGGAAAGGCAGGTCAATCGAATGCCATTTGGCTGCAATTAGAATGTCATTAGGTCAAGTGCTGGTCTGTGATAGCCATCCTTTAAAAAAAGTTGAGAAAATCAACTTTCAAAACATAATTCTCATATATATATTACATATCTTCTAGGTATTATAGAGTATTTTATGCTTACAAATATCAAATTTAGAGATAAAAGGTATGATTAGACAAGAATCAATATTTAGCTTTAATTTGCTGAAGTAAAAAAATGAAATTAATATTCAATCATGTTTCTAATCCTGTCTTTCTAAGTAGTTGATATCTAACTTAATGCCTCAGCTAGGGTTTCTGTTGCTGTGGAGAGACATTATGATCACAGCAACTCTTATAAAGAAAAACATTTAACTGGGGCTGGCCTACAATACATACGTTTAGTCCATTGTCATCATGGCAGGAAGCATAGTGACATGCAGACAGGCATAGTGCTGGAGCGGTAGCTGAGAGTTCTACATTTGGATCCATGGGCAGCGGGAATGACTGAACTATTAGTCCTGGCTTGAGCTTCTTAGACCTCAAAACCCAACACCAATGGCACATCTCCTACAAAAAGGCCACAACCTCTGAATAGTTCCAGTCCTGATGAGCTTATGGGGCCATTTTCATTCAAACTACTGCACTTAGACATCAAACCCACCCCAGTATTTCCCATGTCAGAGCCTTGTAAACTTCACTTCATCCAAAGAGTGAGCTGAGTGAGAAATTCAGAAATGTAGCTTCCTCTATAACAGGTTTGTTTGCTGATATTGAGGGGTTTCCAACACTTACGTCTCAGATCCACTGGCTATCTATTACTATTTTTGAAAGTTTGGGGAAATATTCAAGGCTAGTTTTAAAATCCTGAAATGTAAGTGCAAATCCCTACTCGAGCTTTTGGAAGCAGAGGAGGGGCATTGAGGCCGGAGAAGGGAAACAGGAGGTTGATGCTCATGGTAGAGCAGTAATTGACTAAATGCCGATGATTCTCCCAAATCTAGCTCTCATAATTCTTATTTATTTTTTTTTGTTAGTGACATACAGTTACTATCTTTAGTTTGCAGGTGGGAAAACAAAGGTACAAAGAGATGAAATAACTCATCCAGTTCTACCTTTAGAAGGAGAGCTAGATTCAAAACACCATGGCCACATGTGTAAGTGGGGCACTTGAGGCAGAATTGATGATCTCAAGTAATTCCACATGGCTCAGGATACCATTCAAGTCCATTCTTTCTAGCATTGATGTTGACAAGGATCATACTTTTATCACTTGGCAATGAGAACAGGTATGGAACAAGCTAAACTTTGAAGGTTGTAATAGTATCTTCAAAAAATAAGTAGTAAAGTACAAGAGTTTCATATAGTTTGATATAGTTGATAAATTACTCTCTGCCCTGACCCACATGAGAGTCCTTCAGAGATGTAATGCATTTCAGTGATGCAGGTTATCAGCAACTAAATTTCTACCTCATATCCTGGTACTTCTAGTATGTGCCCCCCTGCACGCACGCACACACACACACACACACACACACACACACACACACAGAGAGAGAGAGAGAGAGAGAGAGAGAGAGAGAGATGCTATGTTCTCAGAAGGCCACTGAGAAAGAGATGAAGTCAATCTGGGAGGGGATCTGAGTCAAATTCCTCACAGGCCAACTTTTAAGAAGGTCAGATATGAAAAAAAAAAAAGAATCATAGGATCAGAGGCAGACAGGGAATCTAAGAGCAGAACTGGTGCAGCGAGAGCAGGAAAGGGTTTTATGCAATTTCCAGAAGAAACCCCAAGGCATCAGGGCCACAGATGGACAATTAATTGTTCAGTTGGCTTAAAGAAGTGGAGATTCACGTTCTTTGCAAAAGATATGTACGAAACCTTTATTTCAAGATGACTTTACACTCATCTAGACATTACAAAGAGAGTGGAGTATTCCCATGTACCCTACTTCATCTCCAAGTGTGGTGCTCCAACCCAGGAAATGGATGTTGGAACACTATTTTAAGATGCAGAATGTATCTGCATTTCTCTAGAACAAATATTTTTGAAGCATCCATTTCATACCCGCCACAGACTAAGCCAGTGCTAGGGGTATAGCACCTAAAGTCGCAGGAGTTCAGTTGACGAAAGCTTAAAGGTCATCCACACGTCATTTGACTGAGTAATTTTTGTGTCTGGCATTTGTAAGTACTGTTGGGCCATATGAGTTTCGATGACAAGAAAAGCATTGCTCACAACTCGTTGAGTTTCTGTCATTATACTAAGTCATGTGAATAATTCTTTGGGTCTTCAAATTACAGATTATGTACAACATAAGATTCATAGGAACATATGTTTTATGAGAGAGACAGTGTTATGATTTGAATTTGAAATGCCCCGCATAGATTCAATGTACACCGGATCTTCAGCTGGGGGAGCTGTTCTGGGAGGGGGGTTCTGAAACTTAGGTGGGGGCCTAAGTGAAGGACTGGGCTCCTGGGAAGGGGGGCCTTATGGTTTATAGCATGGCTAGGTTATAGCACTCTACTTCCTGGCCTACCAACATGTTAGGAGTCTCGGCACGTTCTTCCATCACCGAGGACTCCACCGTGCCTTTCCTACTATGATTAGCTATTTTCTTTCAACTCGGGGGTGAAACAAACTTCCCTTTAGTTGCGTCTTTTTCTGGTACTTGCTCACAATGATGAGGAAAGTAACTACTACGGGGAGAAAAGAATTGTGGAGAGGATGTCATTCCTCCCGTTCCACAGGACATGTTTTGGCAATTTTAAGGTGATCAGAACTGACAGCAAACACAAAGCAAATCTTTCAATACCTACTCTATTTTAGTCATTCTATAATCAATAGTTAAGTACTTTTCACTTTTGATAGCAAATAGCGATCTACTAAACAAAACGAACTCCTCTGTCAGGTTTTGTCGCATCCAGAGAAAGCTAAAATGTATATAGCCATATACTCAAAGGAAAAACTTATACCTTAATATAAATGGATTTGTGGTAGAGGATTATGTTAGAGTGCGTCTGTGATGAAATGCCTGAGAAAATTCACTGCAGGAGGAAGGATTCTGTTGACTTAGTCTCAGAGATTTCTTCTCCACTGTCTGTATGGCAAGGAAGAGCACCGCGGTAGGGAACACGTGTTGGAACAAAGCTGCCCATCCCATGATATCCACACAACTGAAGTGGGTGGAAGTCCAGGGTCCAATGATCCCCTTCACAGGCCTGTCCCGATGCCTGCTAGCTCTAACTAGGCATTTACCTCCCAATAGCATGGTCTCCTGGGACCAAGTCTTCAGCACAACAGTCTCTGTGGAACATTCCAGATCCAAACTAGAAACAAGGAAGCCATTCTTTTCCCTTGGGGGATTGATTTTACTGTGTGATTTTATAATCTGCACGGGTGTGTTTCCTTCCTTCTGATTTCTTTATGTACTAGAACTTATTTCAAATCATTTTATATGTAGCCAAGTGTTGTAAAAAGAAATGTATAAAGTGATCACAGCATTATCCTAGAGAGGTCCAGTTAGTCTCCATGTGTGTGCACTTAAAATCCTATTATTTGGAAGCAGATGCAGAAATACTAAGTAAATGTCTGGCTGCTAACCCCATGTGCTTGAGCCTACACACAGGCACTGCTTACAAGACACAGAAGGAACAGCGGTTAAACTCCCTTTCCACTTAGATTGTGCCAAAGGAACTCCTTGAATTTGCTTATTGAGAAGCAGAAAGATCATTTTAAAGTGAAATCACCTAGTGAACCCATCTATCATCTGAAGAAAAAAAAAAGAAGTAATGAGATGGAGCCAGAAACCTATGTCCCTGCCTTCTCCTCCTTCCTCATGGCCGGGATGGAAGGAATGAAAAGCCATTTTTCTTGCTGTGTGATCAAACAGTAGATTAAGACCTGCAAGGAGTTGGTGATCAATTGTCTGATAATGTGTGACAGACCTTGTCAGGTAGAGGAAAGTGGGCACCAACCCGAAGGGAGGGAAGTGTCTGAGCTGTGAAGGTGCTTCCTCAAGCTATTGTCTGGGAAGCAGAGGCCCGCTGATGGCAATTATCTTCTCCATCAACACCGCACAGGATTTTTTGCTGAGGAAGCTGTCAATCATGGCTTGACGTGGGTAAGTTAATACTAATTAGATGCATTTCAGTAATCATTTAACTTTAATTGGTTTTGTATCTTATTTTTCAAAGAAGGAAGGTATAGACTTGTCCTAATATTTTGCCAAAATAGCGCCCCACAAGACATAAAATGAATTCCCTCCCACACTCCCCACATTCTGACAGCCCAATAAAACTAGCGTTAAGTGATTAAAGAATATTTTTTAAAAAAACAAAACAGCAGACATCATGAGAAATAGTAATGAAGTCAGGCAACTGGCAGCCTTGTTGGTCCACTCCTTGATGGCTTGCCCCGGGATCCAGACAAAGTCTCCAGACCTGGTTTAGCTGGCGGAATTCATATTTAACATCAGACCTCCTTAGAGAAGAACCACAGAGAAACACAACAGAAAACTTCTGTTCATGGAAGCTCCAGGCTGACACAGGAACATCCCCTCACTTCTCTCCCGCTGGTCCCACCCTGAGAGCAGGAGGGATGCACACACCCACCCACGGTACTGAACATATTGGGGGAGGTCAGGGAAGGAGGAGACTGAGTTTGGGGGCTTTGGTTTTTAATTTCGTTTTGTAGTTTTGACTTAGTTCAAAGCCTAGCAAAGAGGTTTTGCTCTTACACGAGACCAAAGACAAGATGGACCTGCGCTTCAGATTTTTCCCATGAAGGGAGAATAAGCTGCCTGCTCAGCATTTTCTTCCAGCTTTGCTGTAAAGGAGACAGAGCTGAGGCAATTACTCCAAGTCAGCTCCTCTTGTGAGAGACCTTTACATGTCGTGTTTGTGAAGCAGGAGGTTAAAGCTCAGCTTCCATAAGTGGGCAGAGAAAAGCCCCAGGGAGACACAGGGTAGATAGCTCAGAAAGGGAGTTTGCAGCTTCAAATTCAAATCTGTTGGCACGTGAAGTTAAAAAATCTTAATCAGGGAGACATATTTCAATTTATCTGAAAAAAGTTGTATTCATTCATATCAAATACATATTTGCCTATGAAGCACTCCCGTGCCATCCCCCCCATCTTCTGCAAGGCACAAAAGCCCTGGGGATTTGGGGTGCCTGAGCCAGGGCCCTCAACTTTGTGGAGCTAGAAGTGGGTGTTCCTCAGAGTTGATCTAGTCCACGGCTCTGCATTTATCAAACTGAATTCAGGGTTAAAGAGAGGTCTTTCAGTCCAGTTCTTTCATTATCCATCCTTGGCGTTGACCAAAGTATCTGCACTTTGAGCCTTGTTATTATATCCCAGGAACACTCAGGTAAGATTTGTTTAGGTAAAAACATTATAATAAAATGAAATAGTGCAGTTAATAGACAATCTGATTTCAATCCTCTTATTTTGAGTAAAAAAAATAAATAAATTAGATTCTTGAACCTTAAGAATGTCCCTGCAACATTTGGTGATGGTTGGGAGAGAGCTCT
Organism: Dicrostonyx torquatus; assembly: GCA_028555095.1. Classification (NCBI taxonomy): domain Eukaryota; kingdom Metazoa; phylum Chordata; class Mammalia; order Rodentia; family Cricetidae; genus Dicrostonyx; species Dicrostonyx torquatus. The sequence continues at coordinate 602,046 of JAQHUG010000194.1, read as the reverse complement.
GACATTGGCTCCCATCCTCTGCCATTGCTGTCCAGGCTGACAGCAGCTTTTCTACCCGCAAAGAAACAGAAGTTGTGGGTGCTTAACACAGAAACCCTCAAGCCAGAAAGGAACCACAATTTCACAGTGTTTGCTGGCTGGAGATTTAGTAATAGTCTGCCAGCTAGTGGCTGGTTTTCACCTCAGGGTTTGCTTGGTTTTGTTTTAATTTGTATATGTGTATCGTGTGTGTGTGTGTGTGTGTGTGTGTGTGTGCACGTGCCCACGCACGTATGCATGCATACATACATACATACATACATACATACATACATACATATATATACACACACACACATATATATATATGTGCATGCAGGTGTCCACAAAGGCTAGAATAGAGAAATGAATCCCCTGGATCCAGAGTTACAGGCAGTTGTAAGCTACTCAGTGTATATATTGGGAACTGAACCTGGGTCCTCTGGAAGACCACCAAGTGCTCTTAAATGCAGAGCCGTCTCCAGCTTCATCACCTAATGCCTCTGATGTGGGAATCTTGTTTGCATCTTCAAAAATGAGTGGAGCCCTTGTGGGCTCCACCATGGCATGCATTACAAAGACAGTAAACTATTACTTCGAAACTACTAATTTCCCCGAGTTGGTCCAAGCTTTTCGTAATGCTGGGTTTGAAACCCTAGGAGTCCAAAAATGATCAGAATCAATTTGAAAACTGTCAAAAGGACACCAAAAGCTGATTGAGTTGTGTAGGCACATAGTGCGATCTCTGAGGAGAAAGCAGATGAGAGAGTGCTGTGGGTCAAGAGACAGATGGGACCCCACACCCACAGAGACATGGGCCGTGTTCCATTCTCTCTGCTCTTGGGAGCGGACCTGAACCATTCCAAGTGGAGCTCCAGGATCAACTAATGGAAAGGCCTATGTCATTGTCTCAGTAAAATGCAGGAAGCATTTCACTGACTTGTGGTCTATCCCTGGTTTTGGCAGTGCAGAAGGAACGCCAGCAGGAGAGAAAACTGACACAATCAAGCTAGACTCGAACTGCCTTTCACAAGGGTCAAGATCAGGATATAGTGCCGATGCCGCAGCAACCCAGTAACTCATTTCCAGGCTTCACAACGCCACCTGGTCACAACTAGTTCTGTGGTTGAAGAGTCATTCACGGCCTGATAGCAGATATGGAATATGAAGTGTGGGCTTCTGGCTTGAAGACAGTGTTCCCCACTGTCCTTTGTCACTATTCAGTGTTATAAGACTCAGTGTTTAAAATAAAAGAGGCATAACGCGAAGCAAGACCCAGTCATCTCAGGGTACAGGGTATTGTCAGATCAGCAGTCATCTGAAATAATAAGTTTTAAGTCCTTGGTTTTCAACAAAACTACCCATGAAGGAGTGGAATAGCTCTTTGAAAAAAAACTTGCTGATTTTGCAAGCTTGTGTATTCTTAGACAGGTGTCAAAATATCCCAGAAATTAAGCTTTACTCAATTTGCTGAATTCCTGTGGAATCAGAGTATCCCAAGAGGTATTTCTGTTCCATCAATATTAAATCAAAACATCATTGAAGACTTTATGGAAAATAAGATATGAATGGCAGATAATTATTACTAGATTTACTTTGTTCAGGGTTATGTTTCCAAAAAGCTTGTCTAGAACAGTGAGGGGCACGATAAAAATGTATTACAAAATGAGCACAGTTTACAAATAAAAATAACAAAAAGAAATGGGTATATTAAACTCTTTTTTGTTGTCCTTTTTTATTGATTTTTATTGAGCTCTACATTTTTCTCTGCTCCTCTCACTGCCTCTCCCCTCCCCTTCAACCCTCTCCCAAGGTCCCCATGTTCCCAATTTACTCAGGAGATCTTGTCTTTTTCTACTTTCTACTTTCCACATAGATTAGATCTATGTAAGTCTCTCTTAGGGTCTGCATTGTTGTCTAGGTTCTCTAGGATTGTGATTTGTGAGCTGGTTTTCTTTGCCTTATGTTTAAAAATCACCTATGAGTGAGTACATGTGATAATTGTCTTCTGGGCCTGGGTCACCTCACTCAAAATAATGTTTTCTAGCTCCATCCATTTTCCTGCAAAATTCAAGATGTTGTTATTTTTTTCTGCTGTGCAGTACTCCATTGTGTAAATGCACCACATTTTCCTTATCCAGTCTTCAGTTGAGGGGCATTTAGGTTGTTTCCAGGTTCTGGCTATGACAAACAAAGCTGCTATGAACATAGTTGAGCACATGTCCTTGTGGCACGATTGAGCATCCTTTGGATATATACCCAAAAGTGGTATTACTGGGTCTTGAGGAAGGTTGTTTCCTAATTTTCTGAGAAATCGCCACACTGACATCCAAAGGGGCTGTACCAGCTTGCATTCCCACCAGCAATGCAGAAGTGTTCCCTTTTCCCCACAACCTCTCCAGCATAAGTTGTCATCAGTGTTTTTCATTTTGGCCATTCTTTCAGGTGAAAGATGGAATCTCAGAGTTGTTTTCATTTGCATTTCTTTGATGATTAAGGATGTTGAACATTTCTTTAAGTGTCTTTCAGCCATTTTAGTTTCCTCTGTTGAGAGTTCTCTGTCTAGGTCTGTACTCTATTTATTTATTGGATTATTTGTTCTTTTGATGACTAATTTCTTGAGTTCTTTGTATATTTTGGATATCAGACCTCTGTCTGATGTGGGGTTGGTAAACATCTTTTCCCATTCTGTAGGCTTTTGTTTTGTATTGTTGACCATGTCCTTTGCTTTACAGAAACTTTTCAGTTTCAGGAGGTCCCATTTATTAATTGTTTCCCTCAGTGTTTGTGCTACTAGGATTATATTTAGGAAGTGGTCTCCTGTGCAAACTTCCCACTTTCTCTTCTGAGGTTCAGTGTGGCAAACTTTATGTTGAGGTCTTTGATCCATTTGGACTTGAGTTTTGTGCATAGTGATAGATATGGATCTATTTTCATTCTTTTACATGTTGATATCCAGTTATGCCAGCACCACTTGTTAAATATGCTTTCTTTTTCTATTTGATGTTTTTTGTTTCTTTGTCAAAAATCAGGTGTATGTAGGTGTGTAGATTAATATCCGGGTCTTTGATTTGGTTCCATTGGTCCTCCTGTCTGTTTTTATGCCAATACCAGACGGTTTTCAGTACTGTAGCTCTGTAGTAGAGTTTGAAGTCAGGAATTGTTATTTTATTGTATTCTTTTATTGTACAGGATTGTTTTGGCTATCCTGGGTTTTTTGCTTTTCCATATGAAGTTCAGTACCATTCTTTCAAGGTTTGTGAAGAATTTTGCTGGGATTTTGATGGGCATTGCATTGGATCTGTAGATTGCTTTTGGTAAGATTGCCATTTTTACTATGATAATTCTAACTACCCAAGAGCATGGGAGATCTCTCTACTTTCTGGTGTCTTCAATTTCTTTCTTCAGAGATTTAAAGTTCTTGTCATACAAGTCTTCTACTTGTTTGGTTAGAGTTACTCTGAGATATTTTGTGCTATTTGTGGCTATTGTGAAAGGTGATGTTTCTCTGATTTCTTTCTCAGCCCATTTATCATCTGTGTACAGGAGGGCTACTGATTTTTTTTTTGAGTTTATCTTGTATCCTGCTACATTACTGAAAGTGTTTATGAGTTGTAGACGTTCCTTGGTAGAATTTTTGGGTTCACTTACGTAAACTATTAGGGTACATTGAACTCTAAGCTCTACAACCTCAAACTGTCATAATAAAGGGCAGTCATGCATAATTACAACATAGACTAAAATCTAACCTCATGTGTATAAAAGTACTATGGTCATGGGGTATTTATAGGGAGATATTATTGCAAATACTAGTATTATATTTAGGATTAAACAAATTAGGATCAAATATTTATGCTCTTAGAGTCACAGGGAATATAAAATATATTTTTATAAATAAAAATAAAAATTGTATAAAAAATAAAAATATATAAAATATAAAAATACTGACTTTACTCATTTAGTAATTCATTACTTTTTAGTGTTTTTCCCAAATCACTAAAGTATTCACAGAGAACAAAACACATGACTAACTCAAAACACTTATTTACCAATTTATCATTATCATTAATTATTATTGTTATTGTTGTTCATGCATTTTTGGATTAACTTTGGCCATATGAGGGGCCAGAAATAGTTGAACAAACACTCTTACAACTCTATTCTAGAGCTTGAAACCAAGTATGGAGAATGTTGGCACACAGGATGTAAGGCATCACTAAAAATGGTCCTGGAAACCCTCATGAAGTATTTACCCTAGACACAAACAGGAGATGTGAAGTTCATGAGCTGGAATAGCCTAAATACGATCATACTTATTTCAGAGTCAGGCAACACCAAAGAGAAAAATCAGCTACAGCTTCTGGCTCATGGCACAACATCAAATGAAGACCTCACAGTCAGGCATCCAAGAATCATATTTACATGCTCTGAGCTTTACCAACTGGAACATTAGAGCTACACTGATTCTTTTTTTTTTTCAGACTAAATTTCTATGCCAACATGTGTTACCATGGCAACAACTTCCCAAGTGGGAAATCCTGATGAAGTCTTTTGACACAGGTCATATAGTTGCCAACATTTTTAAATGGTTAAGTTAAAATAGTTACTTCTTCAAGTCCTAGGATAACAAATGTACACATTTCTTTCCTAGTACTTTCTTGGTAAGCTGTTAAAGCATCTGTTAAACAACTTTTGTTAACTAAAACTATGATGTTTATTTTTTAATTACAGATTTATTCATCTTATTTTATGTGTGAGCGTTTTCCCTACATGTACATGTGTGCACCTCATGTATGTTTGGTTCCTAAAGAGATCAGAAGAGGGTATTTGATACCCTGAACAGTAGTTGTGGATGGGAAGGGCTACTACCACCACCATCATAGCCGAAGGTTGGGCATGTTTCCCAACTTTCAGAACAAAGAGCCCAAGAACCAGAGTCCAGTGATTCCTGACAAACGAACAAGGATAATGCAATGGAATGTTTTTCTCAACAAATAGTGCCAGAGCAATTGTACATTTGTTTGCAAAAACATTACTAGACCTGGGTATAATAGTATTCATACAAATTAACTCAAAATAGGTTTTAGAGCTAAATGGAAAGCCACAAAAGTAAAATTTATAAAAAGTAGCATAGTGAGAACCTAAGCGACATTGGTTCTGCTGTAATGACCTTTTAGATACGATGTTGATGATAACATCTATGAAAGAAATGATTGATAATCTGTGTTTCATTACAATTTAACACCGTATTCTGTGAAAGATAGTGTCAGAAGGGTGCAAAGAAAAGTCTAAAACCAGGAGAATATATTTAATAGATAAATGCTATCCAAGATTACAAAGAACACTTTTAAGTCAATTATATGGGAATTCATTTAGATATTATTCCCAAGTGTATATGTAAATGATGAAAATAGGAAAAGTTGCTTAAGCTTCACACAGCACTTGGGAATTTAAAAGTAAAAGCACCACACCCCTATTTAAATGTTCCAAACTTGTAGACAGATAATACCCACCTCTGGAGAGCAAGTGGACCTACAGCAATATTTAATATATCTGATGGGAGAGCCATGTCCCAGCAACTGTAAAATACAGTGAAACAGCTTATTGCCAAATTAAACAATTTTATATAGTCCAGTAATGGCAAATAAACTGAAAAAAAGCTATTGACCCCAACCCCTCCATACAGATGTTTTCTTAATCTCATTATGTATTTTTACATTTTCATACAGATATAGTATGAGCACGTGCTACTGCCTTCCCTTGTGCCCCTCCCTTTTCCCGTTAGTCCTTTTGATTCCCTAGGCAATTCTACTTATTTCTTTCATTTAATATATACATGCACACATGCTTTTTTATGACTATGTAAAGTTTAGAAGTCATACGCGAGAGAGAACATATGGTATTTGTCTTTCTGGGGCTGGCTTAATTCCCCTAATATGATTGTCTACATCTGCATCCATTTTTACCACAAATGACCTAACTTCATTCTTCTTTCTAGTCCATAAAAACCCCATGTATATACATACTGCATGTTCCTTATCAGTTCCTTTTGTGTTAGACACCTAGGTTGGTTCTGTGTCTCACCCACTGTGAAGAGGGCTGCGTAAATACTGTTGTGACAAGTGTCTCTGTGCTGTGTTAACTTGGAGTCCTGTGGGTCAAGGCCAGGAATGATATAGCTGGGCCATATACTACATACAGCTTTAGGACTTTGAGGTACCACCACACTCTAGAGACTTGGCTGATCATCAGTATCCATATCTGTGCCAGCCTCTGTTGTTGATTTTCATAATGCATGAAATTTTAACCATAGTAATATGGAATATCAATGTAGTTTTACCTTGTGTTTCTCTGAATACTAATGAGGTTGAGTTATTTTTCCATGTTTATTGGCTATTTATATTTCAATTTTTTGAGAAATGTCCATTCATTTTTTTGGCCCACTTATTGACTAGACTGTTTTGTGGTGTCTGCTTTTTCATTGATTTTTATTGAGCTCTCGTTTTAAGTTCTTATATAGTCTAGACATTAATCATCTGTTGGATACTTAGTTGGCAAAGATTTTCTCCAGTTTTGTAGGCTATGTGTTCACTTGATTTTGATTAAATGTTTTCTGTGTATAAGCTTTTAAGTTTCATGAGTTCCTATTATTGACCTTACCTCTTGATCAGCTAGTGTCCTCTGCAGAAAACTTTTGCCTGTGCCTCTATTTTGAATGTACTATTTCTATAGTTTAGATTTGTACCTCTTGCATTAAGATATCTGGTGTAGCTGGAGTTCATCTTTGCTCGGGGTGAGTGAAAACAATCCAATTCCATATTTCTGCCAGCAAACGCCAGTTTCTTTAGTACTGTTTGTTGAAGAGGATGTCTTTTCCCCACAATGTATTTTGGCATCTTTATAAGAAAAAATAAACAGGTGGATGCATCTGTGTGGCCTTATGTCTAGATTTTTATTCTGTCTCATAGATCCTTGTGTCTGTTCTTGGCCATGCCATGTTGTTTTTCTTAGTATGGCTCTACAGTGTAACTTGAAGTCTGATATGGTGATAGCGTTCCAGCCCTATTTTCCCCTCAGGGTTGCTTCAGTTATCAGAGGGGTTTTGTGTTTCAAAATTAATTCTAAGACATTTTCCTTTCCATTTCTGTGAAGAATGACAGGAATTTGGATGGCATTTTACTCTATGTGTAGATCACTTTGGTGATATAGCTATTACACAATATTGTTCTAGACTATGAGCATTTTATGTTTCTCTGTCATCTACTGTCTTCTTGAGTTTGTGTAGTATTTGAAAGGTTTCATTGAAGAAGACCTATGTTTTCTTTGTTATATTTATTCCAAGTTATTTAATTTTATTGAAACAATTTAGGAATGGGATTGTCTCTATGATTTCTTCTTCTTCTTCTTCTTCTTCTTCTTCTTCTTCTTCTTCTTCTTCTTCTTCTTCTTCTTCTTTTTGTTTTTTCAAGACAGGGTTTCTCTGTAGCTTTGAAGCCTGTCCTGGAGCTAGCTCTTGTAGACCAGGCTGGTCTCGAACTCACAAAGATCTGCCTGTCTCTGCTTCCCGAGTGCTGGGATTAAAGGCGTGTGCCACCACCGCCCAGCCCTGTGATTTCTTCTTTATCATTTTTACTTTGGTATGTAGAAAGGATATTGATTACTGCATGCTAATTTTGTATCTAGTTATTTACTGATGGTGTCTATTTGATCTAAATGTTCTCTGGTGGAGAATTACATAGTCTTGGCAATATTCTGGATTGTTTGGGGATTCCCAATACAGGGGCTGAAGGTTTCACTTGGTGACAAGAGATGTCTAGGTGGGGCCATGTCACCTCCATTATTTGATGATTTTACTTCGGTCACCCTCATATATGTATAAATTTAAGGAATCTTCTGTTGTATTAGGTTTCTTTATTACCTCTCAAATCACTCTTAATTTTTAGCCGTCTCTCTGTATTCCCTCCCCTGATCCCTCTTTCTCTTTCTCCCCACTTGATTCTCCATCTCAAGCCCCTCCATTCATTAATAACTATCTAATATGTTTCCCTTTCCTAAAAAGATCTATCAATCCACCATAGTCCCTTACTCTATACCTAAACCCTGTGATTTCATGGATTGTAGCTTGGTTTTTATTGACTTAACACCTAACACCCCAAATAAGCAAATATATACCATATTTATCTTTCTTGGTCTGGGATACTTCACTCAGAGTTGCCAAGACTATAGGTTATTCTCCACAAGCTGATAGCAAGGCCCCAATGCTGAAGACAATACCTACACAACTCATTGAACATGGAGAGGTTGAGCTGGTGCCTACATACAGTCTTCACCCCTATATTCTAGCATCTTTGGTACAAGAAGGAACTCTTCAAGCTATCAGAAGACTTGTTAGAGCAGTTGCAGTACAAAGCTTGTCGGAGTAATTAATATCTGATTTGACTTCAGGACCATTCCATGAGAAATATCTTTTCTATTTCTATCCATTTACCTATGACTTTCATGATTTCATTTTTGTAACCATCAGATAATAGTCCATTGTATAAATGCATCCCATTTCCTTTATCCATTCTTCTATTGAGGGACATTCAAGCTGCTTACAATTTCTGGATAATATGAAGAGAACAGCAATGAACATGGTTGAGTAAGTATCTCTGCGAAAGGATGCAGCATCCTTTGAGTTTATGCCCAAGAGTGGTATTGTTGGATCTTGAGGTAGATCAATTTTCATCTTCTTGAGGAACTGCCACACTATGGCAGCTGTACACATTTGCACTCCAAAGAGCAATGGATGAGTGTTCTCCTTACTCCATGTCTTTGCTCGCATGAGTTTTCACTTGTTTTATTGATCTTAACCATTCGGATGGTTAAAACTTGAAATCTCAAAGTAGTTTTGATTTGTATTTCCCTGGTGTCTAAATGATGTTGAACATTCCTGTAAGTGCTTCTTAACCATTTGAATTTCCTCTTTTTAAAATTCTGCTTATATTACTAGGCCATTGTAGGGGAGTGAGTTGTTGTCTTGGTATCTAGTTTTTTTGGGTTCTTTATATATTTTGGATATTGTCACTCTATCAGATGTGTAGTTGATAAATATCTTTTCTCATTCTGTAGACTGCAGCTTTGTCAAAAAAAACAGTGTCCTTTGCTGTGAAGAAGCTTTTTAGTTTCATGAAGTCTCATTTATTAATTGTTGGTCTTAATATCTGTGCTAACAGTGTTCAGAATGTGTCAATGTGTTCAAGTTCAAGGCTATTCCCCACTTTCTCTTCTATCAGGTTCAGTGTATCCAGTTTTATGTTGAGGTCTTTGGTCACGTGGAGTTGGGTTTGTACATAATGATAAGTATGGATATATTTGGATTCTTGTAATGTAGCTGTCCAGTTTGACCAGTACCATTTGTTGAAGATGCTGTCTCTTCAACATTTTTGGCTCCTTTATAAAAAATCAGGTGTCCAAAGGTGTTTGGATTGATTTTTGAGGCTTCAGTTCAATTTTATTGATAAATGAGCCTGTTTTTGTGCCTATACCATGCTGTTTTTTAATTATAGCTCTGCAGTACAAATTAAAGTTTGGAATCTTGACATTTCTAGCTTTTATTATTTTGGGATTGTTTTAGCTATCCTGGATTGAGTCTCTCTCTCTCTCTCTCTCTCTCTCTCTCTCTCTCTCTCTCTCTCTCTCTCTCTCTCTCTGTATGTGTGTGTGTCTGTGTGTGTGTGTATGAGGGAGTGTGTCCATATGATGCTTAAAATTGTCCTTTCAAAATCTATGAAGCATTGTGTTGGAATTTTGATGGGTATTTCATTGAAACTATAGATTGCTTTTCATAGTGTGATCATTATTTCCCTAATTTCTCCAAAATATCTATCATGAAAGAATGTTGGATTTTGTCAAAAGCCTTTTCTACATCTAATGAGATAATCACATGCTTTTTTGTCTTTTAGTTTGTTTATATGTTAGATTATATTTATTGATTTATATATGTCGAACTATCTGGGCAACTCTAGAACAAAGCCTGCTTGATTATGGTGAATAATCATTTTGATGTATTCTTGGACTTAGTTTGCAAGTAATTTATTAAGAATTATTATATGTTCATAAGGAAAATTGGTATGTAATTATCTTTCTTTGTTGATTCTTTATGTTGTTTGGGTATCAGGGTCTGTGGCCTCAAAATAATGAGTGGGCAGTGTTCTTTGGTTTTGATTTTGTGGAATAAATTGAGAACCACTGGCATTAACTCTTCCCTGAAAATCTGGTAGAATTCAGAGTTAAAACCTTCTGGTCATGGGCTTTTTGTTTGGTTGGAAGACTTTTAACTACTGCTTATAGTTTATTAGGGGTTATAGGTCTGTTTAAATTGCTTATCTAATCTTGATTTAGCTTTGGTGGGTGGTTGTGTATTTAGAAAATTATCTATTAGTTTTAGAGTTTTCATTTTGGTGGATTACAAGTTTTTAATATATGTTCTGTGATTCTCTGGATTTCCACAGTGTCTGATATTGTATTACCATTTTCATCTCTCATTTTGTTAATTTGGGGCTTCTCTCCCCACCATATAGCTAGATTGAAGAAGAGATTAAGTGTGCTATTGAAATAGTTACTAACATAGACAGTCAAACACATACATAGTGGGTACTCTGTAGCACAATGTAAAATACACTTGAGAATGCATCAATTGAACCAAAGAGAAAGAGAGTGAGCAGACATTCACTAGCGTTGCCTACGGTTTGTTGACAGTTGCTTTTACAACCTAATTCTCTTGCATGATCAGGTTATGTGGCATCCCATGTTTCCAAGAGACATTATAGAAAATCAGAAGGCCTTCATTGTAACTCAGAGCAGCTGACTTCTAGATTCATGGATCTTGATAGTTTAATCTCCCCCCTCTCTGTTTGTTATAACAGTAGGTGATCAAATATCCGTGTTTGAAATGTGTAGCCCATGGGAGTGAAGCCTGATGTTTACCTCTCATGATCTTTGTTTCCAGTACTATTAAACAACACTAAATCAGGAATATTTTTGTTTTCCATCCCGTATATTTTCAAAAGAAAATTTAATCCATTCATGTTTATTTCTTTCATATTTATTTAACCCATTCATGCTGATTTGACATAGCTGGCTGGGCATCAGGAAATAATAGGATGTTTTTCATTCCTTTAACTAGTCACTTGATCTCCATCAATGTGAAATTACTTTTTTTTCAATGCCATAAAATTAAATTTTAAGTCAGCATTAGAGAAACCCAGTTTGATGTTTTAGGGGAGGTATTTAAAATGAGGCTCAAGACTTTCTTTTCTCTTGCTGTCAGAGAAGCGAACATAAAGAAGAAAACACCCCCCCTTCAAAAAAAATCCTCAGTGCTGGTTCTTTACTTTGAAGGTGAACATGACTTCTCCCTAAGCTGGCGAGTGTAGCTATTTTCTCTGTGCATTGGATATTGGGTAGAGAGGGAGGAAGATCAAGGGAGCTCCATTGAGCAGCTGTCTCATTAGGATGTAGCTCATGGACTACAGATGGGTATTCTGGGCTGAGGTAAGCGGAAGAGGTATCAGGTGGCAACCACATCAGCATGTGCCTCCTGCATTGTCTAAGTGCCTGAGGGAGCTCAGGAGACTAGGAGATGTTGCCAGAAATGGAACCTTTTCCTTGTCAACACAATTACAAACACGAAAGCAGCTGAGTAACTGTTTGCGAACCGGAGAGCCTGCGCTGTTAGAAGGTGTGAGATGGAGCACGTAACAACCCCCTCCTCACCTGCTCTGCACCACAGGAATAGAGGAACTATGCGTTAAATGCCAGCACAGCAGCACCTCTCAGGTAAAAGAGAACATAGTGAGCCATGATTTAAAACAACCAAAGAAAAGCACAAACGATTACTGAAAGCAGAAAGTGGAAGAACCGCTGGCTGCCTCGGGCTGTCTGCGATTGTTGTCTTTGAAGAATTGTCACTACCATATTTTGATGCCAGTAGACATAATTGTGCTTCCCATAGGTGTCACCAGTGTCAGCAGGACCATGCCCGATTGTTGTACAGGCATGGCAGGGATGGATGAATCAAAAAGAAGAGAGAGAGGAAAAAACATAGCCGTTGAAGAAGAAATGGAAGAGAAAGGTACGCAAGAGTCCTGATTTGAGGCTATGTGGTCCAAGGAAGATGACTTTCAGGAGGAACACAAACCTTCTTCAAAGGCATCCTTTCCCTAGTGAGCCACATTCTCTGACCTTACTGAGAAACCATTTATTATGGGCAAGATTTAGCCCAGGAGCAGAAAGGAGAGCACTGGGAGAGGAGGTCTACAACTTCGAGCTAGTACAGACAGTAGAGTAGTGATGAGCAAATGAGCCTTTAACAACTTATGCTATTCATCTGGTGGAGGAAATAGATGAATATGGGTGATGGGACACAGGCCAATCCAGAGGGAAGATAACAGATTCTTTATAAATGGCAGGATGCATATTATAAAAGATGGAAGAGTACCAGCTGTGGGGAAAGCAGAACAGTACAACTTATCTGGGGTGAAAGGGAGGCTTTCTGGGGTAGAGAGCATGCTTTATCTTCCTAAAATTAAAAAAAAACTACTTGAAACATATGCGAGAGCAAATTCAACTAGGTTGGCAAAGCAGAAGTTTTAAAGTGAGGAACATTCTATAGGTATGATGATACACACCTATAATCCTGACACTTGGGCAGTAGGGACAGAGGCTTATGAGTTTAGGTGAGGTTCTTAGGCTACACACACACAGAGAGAAGGGAGGGGTAGGGGTTGTAGGTGGATTTTTCTGTTCCACATACCAGCTCCCAAATAACCACAAGGAAATTTCTTATTAATTTTGAAAGCTTGGCTGTTAGCTTAGGCTTCTTTCTAACTAGCTCTTATAACTTAAATTAACCCATTTCTATTAATTTACTTTCTTCCTCGTAGCTTTCTTACTTCATCTCCATAGTGCCAATCCTGTTCCCTTTTTGGCTTATGGCATTTCCACCTTCTTCTTCCCAGCCTCCTCTCTACCCTGAAAACCCTGGCTAACTATTGGCCATTCAGGTTTTTAGTAAGTCTGCTGTGGAATAATCCTTTTGTGCACTGTGAAGATTTGTCACTATAATTGCTTTAATAAAGAAGCTGACTGGCCAAGAGCTGAACAGGATGAAGTGAGGTGGGAGAGCCAATTTGAGAATGCTGGGAAGGAGGACAGAGTCAGAGGAGTCGCCAACCAGACACAGAGGGAGCAGGAGATGAATGTGCCATGCTAATAAATGTAACTCCACATGGCAGAACATAAATAAGGAATGTGGATTAACTTAAAATGTAAGAGCTAGTTAATAATAAGCCTGAGCTATTGGCCAAGATTTATAACTTATTTTAAGTCTCTGAGTGATTATGTGGGAGCAGGGGTTGGGACAGGGAAACTCTGCCTACGAAACCAATCTGAGTGGCACATCACCACACTGTACAAAAAGATTATTCCACAAGTGAGGGGAGGCGGTATCAGAGGGGAAGGAGAGGAGAGGGGGAGAGTCCTGGTCTGAGCTTCTTACAGGCTTTTCTTCTCTTACTTTATTAGCAAGGTTACATCATCCAAATCTCTGTTTAAGAAGAAAGAACAGTGAAGCAGGAAGAAAGACAGTAAGTAAATAGATCAAGGTTAAAATTCACTTAAGACAGGAGATGAGAATTTCAGCCTGTGCTCTTAGCTACCATATACTTCCTTTGGCTGTTAGACAAAAGAAAAAAAGAATAAAGCTACATTTTCAAGTACTTTTCATTCAAACCAGTGCATATAGGTGGATCAGGAGGTCTATAGAATGCTGATGGTATATGATGAAGGAGGCACAGCTGCTGCCCCTATAGTGGGGACAGGATAACAGGGAAAGCGACCTAGAGAAAGCTAATTTCTGTACGTGAGATGGTGCTTATATAGATTAGCAGATTGTCTTCTTATTCTCTGGGGTTCTTTTGACTCTGACTCTTCTCATCAGACAAAGAACCTGGGTTTTGCAAGCATAGAAGCAGAAGGGAAGCTGTTTGAATATCATAACCGAGGGTCATAAATGGTGTGCCATATGCAGGGCGTGGGAGAATTTGGGATGAATCCAGATCCATCTTAACTCTCCTTCTCTTCCCACCTCTCCCAGCTGTCCTCAATGTGACAGTCTCCAGTTAGAAAAGAGAGGAAAACTGGAGGAGAAAGGGAAAAATGTGTGTCGCTCTGATGGTTTTCTGTAACGTTCCTTCAGAAAGATGTAAGAACAAACCCTGTCAGAGAGAAAGCGAGAGGCAGTGAGGTGATGAGACACTTCTTTGTCTTTTGGACAACTGTCTTTTGAGGGCAGGACTGAAAGTGGGGAATGAATCCACCCCATAACCCTGTGACTAGGGCTTAATGAGATCACCAGAGGAAAGCTTGGACTGTGGGAGACATCTTGTCACCTGACGGTTCACAGGTCAGGGTGGATTCAGCAGAGAAGGCTGGAAGATGTACCTGTGCAGCTGAAGTTAAGATATTCTTAAAGCTCCTTTACATCAGTTGCTCTGAAAGTCAGAGGAGTCCACATTTCTGGTTACACACTCCTAGAAGGATGACTGTTCAGTACTTTGTTCATTGTTGTGTTCCTAGCACTTAAATACAGAAGTGAGCACCGTTTGCTTAAAGAATAAATAAACATGCTTCTTAAATTTGTTGAGGCAGCAGAGGAGAGTTGTGCTGAGGTGATTTAATTGAGATATGGTAACTACTGTTTGTAGGTGCTGTTCTAGACGCTTGGAACGGATTCACATAAAACAACAAAAATTCCTGCACACTTGGGGATTGTGTTTTATTTGATGACACAAATAATAAACCATGAACCAGAATTAGCACTTACTTACTACATATTTCTCAGGAGGGCCAGGCTGCAATCACCCTCCCTGGGATGTTGCCCAAAGTAGTGCCCTTTCTTGATTTTTCCTTTCTTGATTTCTCTTGAAACCTCTTCCTCAATAAATTCCTTATAAACAAATCCACAAATCCCCAATGTCAGCTCCTGCCTCTGACCTAAGACAACTTTGGTTTTGTAAAAACAGAAACTTATAGAAAAACAAGTAAATTTGCATTTCTTGCATCTCTGAGTATTCATCTTCAATCTGGCAACTGATAAAATGCGACACAATAATGCTCCAACCAAACGTTGTACCTGTGGGCCCTGTGAAAGGATCACACATTCCTTCCTGGGAATAGTTTCTAGGTGAAGTGGTAAAAATCATGCCAAGAAGAGATAGGGACCAACCAAGTGCAGAGATAGAGCAGGCTCCTGGATAGGGGCCTGCACTGTGCGCAGTAGGCTGGCTATAGACAGTTAGAAGGGCTCAACAGAGAACAGGCGTGCTAGGTGTTGGTAGCAGCAGTAGCATGTGGGAAAAGGGGCCAATGAGTGAATAGCAACAGGCAGAGTGGGAGGTGCATCAGAAGCCAATGACAGTTTCCCATGTTAGGAAGTGTTAGGAAATTTTTAAAACTGTTCAAGAAAGAGGTTTGAATTTTATTTTGTTGATTCAATTCAGTCACACGGTACAAAATGGAAAGATACTAAAAGTCTACAGTTAAAAGGAGTGACCCCTCTCTACCCTCCCTTAGTCATGGGAATCACTGATAGAGGTTTCTTAAAGGCTTATCCTCTGCACGCGTGTGTGTGTTTGTGTTTTTATGTGTGTGTGCGTGTGTAGTTTTAGTGCACCATATACTTACAGAAGTCTGAGAAGGCCTGAAGAGAGTGTCAGGTCTCCAGGACCAGAGTTACAGGCAAGTTGTAAGCCACCATGTGGGTGCTGGGAACTAAACTTTGGTTCTCGGCAAGAGCAGTGAACATTCTCATCTATTAAATCATCTCTCCAGCCCCATGATATAAGATTCTTGAGTATTTATTAGAAAATATCCTGTAGTTGCTGTGATGGTTTAAACTTGACATGTCCTCCATTGGCTCGGTTTTGGAAGGCTGTGGCACTTCTGAGGTGGGGTGCAGCTGTGTAAGTGGGTCGCTAGGAGCTGGCCTTTGAAAGGGAGACCCAATGCCTCATCTCTGCTTCCTGGTCATGCTGTAATATGAACACTTTCTGCCAGTGTGAAGTGAGCTGCCCTGGGGTGTCCTGAAATCCCTTGCATGTGTAGGAGAAAATGAGTTTTCCACCTCTGAGTCACAGTGATCCCAACAATGCAAACAGAACACAGTTATAGGTAATACGTAAAAGACAAAACAAACCAACACAGTTAAAACTTTTTTTTCTAGTCTATATGGATGCACACCTTCTTAGGCCGGGATGGAGTGGTGAGTGGCCTTGGGCTTCCCACAGGGCAGGGTACCCTGCCCTCTTTTAAGGAAGCAGGGGGAGGGAGGAGGGGTAGTGGGGGAGCGGGAGGGCCTGGGACAAGGGGAGGAAGTGTCAATTTTGGATGAAAAATAAAAGAATATGAGAGAAAAAAAAACCTTCCTTCTCTTACCCAAAGCTGTAGCATGCTAGCTCCTTCATATTACAGGAGAGATTAAAATAGAGGAGAGGTATGGTCAAATTTGTGTATTGTATGAATATTTATGGCTGCTAAGAGCGTGCAGAAGAGATAGAGAGGGTAACGGCAAACATGAGTAGGTTCTGATATAAAACAGTAATAAAACAGAAAATAAATACCTTTGCAACTACCCATAAGCAAATGGATCTAGTATTTATTTAGGGTACTTATTCTAAAGAACCTGCCTTCATCCAAAATCCTCCAATCTCCAGAGTGTACTGTGACTACTATCTAAGAAGTAATGATGGATACAAGAGCTTGCAGCTTGTAAATAAAAGGGACAAGGTACATAGATAGGTAAGCTAAGCATCCCCAATTTTCTTTTGGTAACAACAAATCACAAGTTCAGGCAATGGTCAGGCTTCACCAAGGACCACGGAGACAAACTAGTTACTCTATGAGCAAATCAGTTAGAAAATGGCAGAGGAGCACCATTGTACTTGGTGGTGCATGCCTTTAATCCCAGCACTCAGGAGGCAGAGGCAGGCGGATCTTTGTGAGTTTGAGAGCAGCCTGGTCTACAAGAGCTAGTTCCAGTGCAGGCTCCAAAGCCACAGAGAAACCCTGTCTTGAAAAATCAAAAAAAGAAAAGAAAAAAAAAAGAAAAATGGCGGAGGACTATCTTTTTCCTCTGACACTTCAAATAAACACCTTTAAAAGCAAAAATGTCAATTACACAGGAATTCTCCCACTGGAGGTTGTCTGGAAAACTACCTTGATTCTGCTTGTTACCATCTAAGTACAAGCAATAAACAAATGAGTCCTCTCTTTCGGGAGGAAGTATTGTAGGCAGACATCTCACATGGCTGTCAAACTCTCCCGTTTCTTGGGATCCATGTTGTTAGAAAATGCCTTCCTCTAGAAGGAGCTGGACTTGCTGATTTGCCTCTGATAAAGAAAGCAGAAGTAAGAAAATACCACTTTTGTGATTAGGTTGCAAAAGTTTTAGCTTCCGTGTAACTGGTAGATTCTCTTGATTTCCTTTGAATTAGATCATTCAGGTTGCTCTAACCAACTACAGTAGAGTGAGTGGCTTACAAACAACAGATTTTTTTCTTCCAGTGCTAGAAGTGAAGAATCTAAAATGGAAGGACAATTAGATTCAGTGAACAGGGAAGGATTCCTTCTTCGGTACACGAGACAACAATCTTCCTGGGTCTTTACGTGGGAAAAAGAAAGGGAACTCCCCTCAGTTTTCTTTTTATACTACACACAAGGGCTCTATCCTCACAACCTAATCACTTCCCAGAGACAGCACTTCCCAATACCACTACCACGATGGGGATTGT
This sequence comes from Dicrostonyx torquatus, assembly GCA_028555095.1. Classification (NCBI taxonomy): domain Eukaryota; kingdom Metazoa; phylum Chordata; class Mammalia; order Rodentia; family Cricetidae; genus Dicrostonyx; species Dicrostonyx torquatus. The sequence continues at coordinate 584,197 of JAQHUG010000194.1, read as the reverse complement.
CTTAAAACGCATAAAGTTTAGAGAGGTGATGAGGCACTGGGTCCATGACAGTCTTCTGGGCTTGTCTTAAAGCTGAAAGCTGCTAAGCTGGAAAGGCTCAGGAGCAGGGACCCGAGCAGTGGCCAACAAGGAATGGAAGCTTGGCCATTTACTAAGCGCGTGAGCAAGCAGATGCTTCTGAAATCCACATTGTCTGCCTCATGATAAACACTGGAACAGGGCCGGAGAGATGGCTCAGGAGCTAAGTGCACTTGCTGTTCTTTCTGAGGACACAAATTTGGTTCCCAGCACTGACAGTGAGTCACAACTATCATGGGCACCTGCAAAGGATACGCACATGCACTCAAGCCAAACACTTATACACAAACAATAAAATAAATAAATCTAAAAAAAAAATCAGGATGGGCAAGACCGAGGTGAGCTGTGCCAGGATTCCTAAACCACACGTGACAATAAAACTGTGCTCTTTGAGTTGCTAAATTTTGTCTTAATTTCTGTAAGTATTCAAAAGTAGTGTTATTTATATAAAAACCAAATGCTTGTGATTTGTGTGCATTGATCAATGTTATAATGTTATCTGTTTATGAACTGCCTTAGTTAGGGCTTTTATTGCTGTGAAGAGACACCATGGCCACAGCAACTCTTACAAAAAAAACATTTAATTGGGGTGGCTCACTTACAGTTTCAGAGGTTCAGTTCATTATCATCATGGAAGGGAGCATGGCTGTGTGCAGGGAGACATGATGCTGGAGATGTAGCTGAAAGTCCTACATCTTACAGGCAACAGGCGGTTAACAGAAACACTGGGCAGTATCACGAGCTTAAGAAACGTCAAAGCCTGGCCCCGCAGTGACACACTTCTTCCAATAAAGCCATACCCACTCCAACAAAGCCCCACGTCCTAATGGTGCCACTCCCTATGAGATTATAAGGGCCTATTTCATTCAAACTGCCACATAAACTCAACAGTGAATATACCCAGAGTGCATACTCGAATGAGACTCTTACCCTGATGGCTCCAGAGCTGTACAGTCATCTTCTCATTATCATGGCTTCCTGTGATGGTTCTTTCCCTGGTCTTGGGAGTCTTTGATTGTAACAGGGTGAGCGGGCTGCTTGTCGTCCCTACTGCCTGGCTAGCTTACACCCGAAATAATCACACAGAAACTGTATTCATTTAAACACTGCCTGGCCCATTAGCTCTAACTTCTTTTTTTTTTTTTCCTTTTTTGGTTTTTTGAGACAAGGTTTCTCTGTGGCTTTGGAGCCCTGCGCTGGAACTAGCTCTTGTAGACCAGGCTGGTCTCGAACTCACAAAGATCCTCCTGCCTCTGCCTCCCGAGTGCTGGGATTAAAGGCGTGCGCCACCACCGCCCGGCTAGCTCTAACTTCTTAATGGCTAATCCTTACATCTTAATTTTATCCATTTCTATTAATCTGCGTATTGCCACGTGACTGTGGCTGACCGGCAAGATTCTAACCAGCATATATCTCAGGCAGGAGATCCATTGTGTCTCCCACTCTGCCATTCTTCCCAGCATTCAGTTCTGTCTACTCTGCCCACCTAAGTTCTGTCCTATCAACTAGGCCAAGGCAGTTTCTCTACTCATTATCCAATGAAAGCAACCCACAAACAGAAGGAACTCCTACACCATTGGGTGGTCATGATGCAGAAGCTGTATTACCCCTATGGCACCAATAAGAAGGTAAAGGTAAAGCCAAGACTGAGGGGCAGCACTGTCAGCAACTATAGCATCATTGTATTTATTTATTTATTTTATTTTTTTAAAGATTTATTTATTTATTATGTATACAATATTTTGCCTGTATGTATGTCTGCCGCCCAGAAGAGGACAGTAGGTCTCATTACAGATGGTTGTGAGCCACCAGTGGTTGCTGGGAATTGAACTCAGGACCTCTGTAATAGCAGCCAGTGCTCTTAACCTCTGAGTCATCTCTCCAGTCCCCGCATCATTGTATTTACGAATGGAGCTTTCTCTTCCGCTTATTCCAGATGGATTCGACCTGTTTCACTCAAATTTGATGAGTCTGTATTTAATGAGCACTGACCTAGTGCATTTGGGGTGATGACAAAGAAATAATGAAATTTCTGCTTTTCATGACATGCACTTGAAGCCGCTACGCATATGAGAAATACCCAGAAATATTGAACGTGAAGGGCTAGTCCCCCATGTTGCTTCTCACAACAGATTCTCAGTTGTCACATGGACAAGACATCTCCATTAAAAACTTTTGTCTAATGAACCCATCACAGCCATTAGTGGGGCCACATCTTTCAAGGACTCCTGCAGAATTATGATTGAAAGATCAGCAAAAGCCCTCAAAGCCTAACTGCCAGGTGGCTACTTCTTACCTCACCTACCGTGGCCCTTTTAAGTCTGAAGCGTGGGTTTAAACTGAGCATGAAATGCTCAGCGCACTGACACTGAGGTGCAGAAGACAGACTTGATCTGTCTATCACACATAAGATTGTCACCAACACATGTTCTTTTTTTAAAAATATTTATTTATTTATTATGTATACAATATTCTGTCTGTGTATATGTCTGCAGGCCAGAAGAGGGCACCAGACCTCATTACAGATGGTTGTGAGCCACCATGTGGTTGCCGTGAATTGAACTCAGGACCTTTGGAAGAGCAGGCAATGCTCTTAACCACTGAGCCATCTCTCCAGCCCTCAACACGTGTTCTTGAAGGCTCTGTTCCTCTAAGCTGATTGCAACTGCCTCGCGCATAGGCATCCAGGAGGTTTTCCTCTCACTTCTGTAATTTTCAAATCGAAAAAGGTATAAAAAATAAACTTTTCGAAATGAGTTCTCAAATATTCCTCCTGATGGGGATAGCCAAGAGGTTTTCTTATTTATTTGTTTGTTTGTTTCTTGCTGTTAAGGTCTGAGCATGAGAGATTCTTCCAAGTCCAGGCACAGAAAGACCATAGCCAAGCTAGCTTAAACTAGAGAACTCAAAGAAGTTAATCAATAATACTCTACTGCACCATGGCTACCCTCCTAGCCACCAATTACTGTTCTCCATGCTAAATTGCACATATAAAAACAGCATTGATTTGGCATTGCTCTGTTATTTCAGGTGGAGCAGCTTCAGACAGAGAAAGGCACTGTGTGTCTAGGTAAGGACATGGACCAATGAGGGCACAGAGAGCAGAGGTAGGCCTTTGTGTCTGGCCGACTGGGGTGAAGTCCATTATGCCATTGCTTTTCGTATTAGATCTTTTGCTGCAAATATAAGAATACAGCACAGAGACATCCATTACCTGTTTCTGAAACATCATCAAAAGCCCCATGGGCAGGGGAGTATAATTCAATGTGCCAACATGACAAGTGTGAAGTATGTCAAGTCAGGGAAGACCATAAATTCTCTATTCAATTCTCAAAGAATATGATACGCACATATCCATTCATCTTGCTTTTTCACACTTCAACCATTTTCCAAGGAGGCATCTGATTGGCTAGTGAGGACTCCCGTGCTACACTCCTACTGGCAAGACTCATTAGCTTTGAGGCCATCCTTAAAACCATTACATCCAAACACTCAGGGAAAATAGGTAGGCCCATGACTTGATGCTATCGTTTGTCAAAACCTGGCACCAGTTAGAAATCACACAGGATAACAAGTCCAGAAGCATCTAGAACAAACAAGACTGATCCATCACCGAAGACAGGGCAAAAACATACCCCCATCCATCCTCATATCAACCATACCAGTCCCAAGAATGAGTATTGGTTCACACTCCCAAGGCTGCAAAAGAAAATCAGGTAGGCTTCAAGAAGTTTGATTATTGCTAAAATAGAAACTGAATCTAAGTCTGTTCATTGTTAGCTTTAAAGTTTCAATAACAACAAAAAAAAAACATTGCAGGAGATAACCTTGGTATTTGGTTAAAAAAATATTTGCATATTTGCATAGAAAGAAAGAAAGTGAGGTGGTAGTGATGTTAAAGAGAAGGAGCAGGCTAGCATCACCAAGGTCAGAAAGATAAGCACCAAAAAGACTTGCCCTAAGCCTAGACAATGGGTACAATTTGAACAAGAGCTAAAACTTTAAAATACACAGCAAGTATTGCATCTTGTTAAGGGTTTCCTATGTGTCACTTCAATTTCCACTGTCCACTACTCCACACAGGTAGTACTATTATCCCATCCATAGATGAGGAGACTAAGCATGGAAGGAACAAAGATCTTGATACACACACACACATACACACACACACACACACACACACACACACACATTTGAATTCAGGCAGTCTGTCCAGAATCCATGGTGTTAACACTCAGTGGTTCTCACATTTATTATCACATCCGAATTCTCTTAAGGCTTGCTAAAATTCTCCTTCCTATCCCAGCCCCACGGTTCCCGAATCATTTAACAGGATAATCTGCCTCCCTATAAATTCTCATTTTCTCCAGATGCTGCGGTACATGGAGCTCTCACATCCTTTTAACAGGTGATTATTTTTACTGGGAGGAAAACACATCAGCAAATGCACAGATTAACAAGGAATCAATTCTTGATAGTGAACGAGCACACTTAAGGATAAAAACCACATTGATGTCTCCATCCATTTGAAAAATTAATCATCGTTGAAACTTGGACATATTGAAGTAGAAGTTGTGTACAGATGCTAGGATGAGTCTTCGGAAAGTTACAGAAAAGATAACAGGAAGCAACTTTTACAGGAGAGACAAGATAAAAGTTATGCCACAGGCAGCAACTGGCCAACATTCATTCTATAAATGTTGAGCTTAGAAAAGAAAAAAAATGAAATGATATTTTTGTACATGTGTGTGTATGAGTGTGTATTATGCTGTATATGTGTGGTGTTATACATTTGTTAGAATACACACGTGTCTTAATTATGGTTTCTATGGCTATGAAGAGATACCATGACCATGACAACTCATATAAAAGAAAACATTTAATGGGGTTGGCTTACGGCTTTAGAGATTTAGTCCACCATCATCATAGCGGGTGGCATGCAGGCAACCATGGTGCTGGACAAGGAGCTGAGAGTTGGACATCTTGATTTGGAGGCAGCATGTAACATGAATGCCTGCTCATTAGGGTTTCTGTCCCGCCCAGTGCCCACAGCTGGCAAGCCCCAAAGAAAATCACACAGAGAGTCTACATTAGGTTATTAACTGATTGGACCATTATCTCAGGCTTCTTACAAGCTATTATAACTTATATTAACCCATCTATGTTAGCCACATGGCTCGGTACCTTTTCTCAGCTGGGCAGCTTACATTGTTGCCTCCTTGGTAGTCTGTGCAGGAATGTGGGGAAGCTTCCCACTTGCTCAATTCTCCTGTTCACCTCTACTTCCTGTCTGGTTTTCCCACCTATACTCCCTGCCTGGCCAATCAGCATTTATTTAAAACATGATTGACAGAATACAGACAATTCTCCCGCACCAGCAGCAGAAGGAGTCTGGGTTTACAGTAAGTGTAGCTTGAGCATAAGATACCTCAAAGTCCACCTCCACAGTGACACTCTTCCTACAACAAGGCCATACCTATTCCAACAAAGCCACATGTCCTAATAGTACTATGAGCTTATGAGGTGCAATTGCATTCAAACGACTACAACATATATGTGCACGTGTGCACTGGTTGGAGGTAATTATCAGTTGTCTTTATCCTATCTCTACCTTTAGTTCTGAAACCAAATATCTCATTTATTCTGAGGCTCATCAATTGGGTTAGACTGACTAGTCAATGAGCCTCAGGGATCTGCTTAACTGCATCCCCTTTCTCCCATAATTCTGTGGTTATGGGACTGTATCACTACATTTGTGATTTGAACATAAGTCCTTATGCTTGCTTGGTGTGAACTTTACCAAATGAGCCATCTCCTCAGTCTCAAAATAATACTTTGGTGCATCCATGGCTGTAATGCCTCATATTATAGCAATGTCCAAGCCTACTAAAGAAACTAAACAAAACAAACTAACAAAATAAAATTAAAATCCCAGCATCATATAGCAATGAAGTAATACAGATACTATTTTTTTAAATCCAGGTCCAAGTTTGAGAAACTCATTTAGGCTTGGGAGGCAAACAGAACCCATTATCTTTAGAATGACTGACAACAGTCAATTGAAATTCTCCAAATAACCTCACGTTTGTACCACCAGACTATAGCCTAATATATGCCACTGTGCAGAGGGCTGTACTATCAGATTATAGCCTAGCATATGTCATCATGAAGATAACCATTAGTCCATGAATGCAAGGGAGACAGTAAAGATACAACTAAAGCAAGCACCTGGGACAACCAGGGGAAAGTATTCCTGATAAGATCAGAGACGGTCTTGTTTATCATGCTAAGCGTATGATCTTGAGAAACAATGGGAAATCATTGAAGAATCTGTGACAAGGAATGGGAATAAAGTCATGGTTTAAACAAAGAGAAAGTCAGCATTTTTACAGTATATGTCCCTGTGTGCATATTATGTGTATATATAATGCATTCATGAAACATCAGCCAGACCAGATGATAACAACCAAGATATAAAATTACAAGGACTTAAAGAAGGGGTTTGGAGCACCCACAATAAAGGCAAATGCTGTCTCAGCCTTCTGGGTGGCTGAAGAATAGGGAGTGGCCAAAGGCTGATGTCAAGTCTCTTAGTCTCAGTATCTGGCCAGAAACGGTGACCAAAGTCCCAAGTGGGTTCAATAACCTGATCAGGCTCATGTTTAGTCATTGGCCTGATTGCCAAAGTCAGCTCAGCCCCTTTCCCAATATGTCATGCTGCCTTGTGCATATTTCATATGTGCCTCCAAGTCTCGATACGCCACGCCACTCTTAGAACAAAAAGGAAAAGTTTCTGTCTCCAGAGATTTCACTGAAATGAGCACCCTTTATAAGATATGTTTTGTTTTTCAAATTCTAATATGGTTTTTGATTTACACTGCCATAATATATTATTTTGTATATAGAAGCTGTCCAGTGTCCCATTTCATGAAAAAAGCAACCTCTGCACAGACCTAGCATCACTGATTGAAGGTGCTTCAAAGCAGTTCACAGTTGACATTTTACACTATTGCCATTTTAGACAGGATAACTCTCGGTGTGTGTGGGGGTCTGTCATATATCCTATAAGTAATCTAGCAGCATCCCTGGTCTCCATCCATACACACCACCTGCAACCCCAATTAGTGTGACAAAAACATCTTCAAACATCATAAATATTCCTTAGAGAAAAAAATCACTATTATTTGAGACTTACTAGTGGGATTGAAGACTATTTTAAAAGCATATGTTAATGAAGATATCTTTGTTCAATAGTCTTTCTTTTGGAGAAAGCATATTCTGTCTCAATGTGGTGTTCTCCTTTATGGAGGAAAGTTGGAGAAGAATTAGAAAGATCACTAAGCACCAAATTTTCCTTTAGAATTGCCTCTTATGGGGTGTTCCTGCATATGGACTAAATGGAGAGCCATAGAAGCTGAGACAGGATCCCAAAGTTTTTCTACACAATCAGATAACAGACTGCCTTCCTTGAACACAGGACAGACAGCAATGCCACTCTCTGGAACGCATCTCAACATCCAAGTCGCAGGCAGTCTAAGGGAGTGAAGTCAGTGTAGGAGAGAGCTAAGCTCCCCACCACTGACGTCCTTGATCTGTTAGGAAAGATCAAAGCCTCAGATCTTTATTGCAAAAGGATGTGTTTCTTACTTTGCCCTGACCATCCGGCTTTAGCTTGGCCTTGGGAGATAAGTCACTGAGAAGAAATGATGAGCCACCAGAGTAAACCCTGTAGCCTTGTGTTTTAGATTCATCATTCAAGAGGAAACTATTAAATTTAACCCTAACCTGACAAGCCATTTGGACTTAGGTGCCAAGAAGTTACATCTGCCAACCAGGTTCCTGCCTTCCTTAAGTATAGCTTTGCACCAGCTTTTCTTTTCCCCAGGTCACAGGCTGCTTTCTGCTCTCACTTGCTTTACCATATATTTATGTCGAAAGAATACATTCTCAACAGCTTTTAGACCCTTAAATTTGTTTCAAGAGTAGACCAAGTCCAATCACTGTTACTTAATTAACACAATTGTGAAGACTTCAATCTAGCAACACAATAGCTTTCCTGACCTTGCAGAAGGAGGCAGGACTTCATTATTGAGTATATTGTTTCCTATAAACATATAAAACCCCTACAATAACAATCCCATCAGCCTAAATGAAGTTATCCGAGAACAGAATTAAACTCTAAATGACCCTTTGCTCTACTCTGTAGTCCGCTATTAATAATTCCTAATCTAATCAGTGTGGATAAATGCACTAAGGCTGGTCATGCTAGGCACAGGGCCAGCCTAGCCAATTGCTGTTCGTCTGATTCATTCCAGTCCAGAGCTTGTCTGGAGAAGATGCCTCCCTTGCTGAGAGGCCATTGCTTGATTTCCTCTTTTGTTATCTTTAACAGCAAAGTCATGTCCTTGTAACTGATAGACATGTTTCTTTGTAAATAACCCTGGAGTGACTGATAGAGCTTTTGCCAGGCAAAGGCAGAAAATAGCAAGGCATTACTCATGCCAAGCAGAGAACACTGTGTCAAAGCTGACAAATTTATGGGAGATATGAGCTCACCTCTTGCACAAATATATACTTTCCTGGCAAATTCATCATACGCTTTAATGGCCCCATACTGCATTTGTCAGCTGTCTGTCCCTGTGCCTTGTTGCCTATGGCTTTCTGTCAGCAATTGTTTGTTGAAATCACCTTACAGCTCCATTCTTTAGCAGTGGGACCCAAGAAAGATCAATGACGACACCGACATTGATAATATTTTACATTCAACTATTTGAATGTTAAATCATTTTAACAATGCTGGTATGTGCACTGAGTGTCTCCCAGTATCTCAATTATTAGAAAGTAATGGTAACTTAAATCTCTGGTTTGTAGGTTTGGATTTCCTTTCTTTTCATTGTCCTATAATCAAGGGTGCCATAGTACAGGTTTGATTTCCCATTTCAGTAGAAAGCCTATGCAAACAGGAGAGACGGTTACTTTGCAGTTCCATTCAATGGGTTGTTACCTACAGACATGAAAGGAATAACAGCCCCATGGTCATTCTTGGGAAAGACTCTGGTTATTAGAGGAATGGTTTGTCTTTTGGAGTCCTGGTACATACTCCTTTCTTGATATGGTCTCTGAGCACAAAGAGGTGTTTGTGAAAACCTTGGCAGTGCTTTTGTATGTTCGCCACACTTTGAAATGTTAGCAAATATCAACACGATGACTCAGTAGGAGTCAGACGCTTCGCACCTGGGTGAGACCTCTAGGTTCCTCCAAGGAGTGAATTCACTTTCTACTGTTGTTCTCTGGCCTCTGCATGTGTGCATCAGTACTCACGAACACACACATACACAACAACAATAACAAAGATTTTTTTAAAAAAAGTTGTTAAATACATTACACACACATTATAAACATTTAGGGTCAGAATTCAATTTTCTGCATTGCAAGTCTATACTACCTGTCAGTCCTTAGGTTTCTCTTTATAACTGTTGCATGTCCTACAAGGACATTTTTTTTTTTGCAACAAACATTTAATGGATGATCATTTCCAATCATTCCTACAAAATTTCAAAGAAAACCTTCAAGTTCTCGCATTTTTTTTGTCCTTTCCTTCTCGTAGGATGCTTGTGACATAGACTCCAAGGACTTTGTGACGAAACTAAAGAGGTTAGAACATCAATCAAAAGAGACAGAGTGCTCCCTTGGCTTCTTAAATGACCTTTGGCATAAGTCACATTCTCATTCTGGGTCTATGGAAGCATGCAGATAAATGGAAGCATTCAGACTGAAAGTTATTAGAAACACCTAGATGTGTGAGCTTTCCAGAAGCCCTCCACAAAGAGTCACTCTCTTGTCTTGCCTGGAACTTTATTATATGATATCTTTGGCTGCAAGGAAGCATGAGGGAGAGAATATTTGTTTTAAGTCTCTGTGTTAGAGGCAGGTTAGCATTTGAAAATGAGCATGGAACTGGCTAAACCACCATCCCGTTTTGAGAAATTAAAGACAAACAGGGCAAACCAAATGAGTACTTATAGAATAAGTACTCAAATTATTCAAATCTGTGTTTTCAACTGTAGAGTTTTTTATTAGTCTTTGGTGAATCCCAGCATCAGATCATTTAAAGTTCCTGTGACTTCTGGCTCAAAAATTCAAAGATTTTCATTTAAAAAAATAACAAAAGTATTAGAAATCACCAACTATTATGTGTGCAGATGTGAAATCAGAAATTAAATGAAGGCTTAAACAAAACTCAAATTTGGAAAAACTGTGTAGTCTAGGTAAGCATTATATCTTAATTTCAGACAGGAGCTGAGAGAGTCATTAGACAGAATGTGAACAGTTTTATTTTGAAAAATATGTTAATTAAATCTGGGATATAGTTCATTGGAAAGAGTGTTTGCTTCATATGCAGCAAGCCTTGAGTTCAATTCTCAGTATGATATAAACTGCTGGTATACATCTTTAATCTAAGCCTGGAATCCAAATCCTTGAGAGATAGATGCAGGGGAATCTAATTAAATGCTATATAATTAGCTCTGGAATAACCTGGGCAACAATAAGATCTTTAATAAAACAAAAGAAGTGTGTTGGTTAACTAACATTCAGTATGTTGATTAGTTATCATAAAAGGTAGGTAATATTATCCCTATGACCAATAAAAAGTTTTGGTATTGTTACCTACATCCTAGACCTACCACATACCTCATGCTTTTCTCCGCATAAAATGACTGACTTTGCCCCAGAGGCTTGTTGCCTGGAGTGACAGAGATGACCTTGATGAAGGTTCAATGTCTAGTGCAGAATTACATTATGAGGCCCCCCTGGAGGACAACATACATGTGTCTAGGGAAATCTGGGGTCCTCCTTTGGGTTTATTTGTCTCTTTAATAAAAAACAATAATTAAGAAAAAACTTAGAAGAAAGCTCAAGGAATTTTATTAGAGTTCAAAGATAAAACTCCTGACAGTCAAACTAAATATTGTCAACTGCCCTGGAATAGGGAGATTGGAGAGGTGAAAGAAAGCCAGCCATGCTACTTATAGCCAACTACAATGGAGGCTGGAGGTAGATCCAGAGGAAAATAGAGAAAAGAAAATAGCCATAGTACCAGATACAGCTCACAGAGGCGCTGGACAACACCGAAAAGAAAGATACAGAAAGGAAGATAAAGAAAAGGAATGTGCCCATGACAGTCATGGCTTCAAATCAATGATAACAGTGTCTCTTTGAGGACATTCATTTATAAGCATTCATACTTCATAGAAGGAATTAGCAGAAATCGAGTTTAAAAACTCCAAGTGATAATTCAGTAACTCCTATTGTCTGAGACTTGTAATCAACTCCTATTCAACCACCCAGGACTTGTAAAAGACACACAAAAGGCTGCTTGCAGGCACTTCAGTTGTATATGATTAAAATAGTTAATCAGGAAGGCAATAAAACTTGATGAAAGCTAGCAGAAGCAGCAACTTCTCCGAAGACCTGTTTCCACGGATACATGTTCATCTTCCTGAAAGGGTTTGATCTTGGAGTGTGGTCCATAAATTCATTCTCAAAATCCATTTTAGATGGAGGACTCAACAGTTGCTACTCCGAAAACTATCCCAGGGAGACAAAATGCAGGTCATGTTGTCACCATGGTCATGTCCGCCCCCCCCCCACATACATACACACACGCATACACACTGTGATCACTGACTTGTAGAGTAGTCCTTCAGTGCGCTGGGACAGACCCCTCACAGGACAATTCAATGGAGGGAAGGTTTGTGCCTTAGCTAGGATTTTTATCGCTGTGAACAGACACCATGATCCCGGCAACTCATAAAGAAAGCACTTAATTGGAATGCTTTCCTTACAGTTTCAGAGGTTCCATCCATTATCACCATAACAGGGAGCATGGCATCATGTGGGCACATGTGGTGTTGGTTACATCTTGATCAGAAGGCATCAGGAAGTCGACTGAGACTCTGGGTGGTATCCTGAGCATAGGAAATCTCAAAGCCCAACCCCACAGTGACTTATTTCCTCCAATAAGGCCATACCTCCTAATAGTTCCACTCCTTATGAGATTATGATGGCCAGTTACATTCAGACTACCACAGTCTGTTTTGGTTTATTGCTTCAGAGGATTTTAGTCCCTCCTGGCTGGACAAGCAAGGTTGTGCACAGCAGCAGCAGGGTGTAAGCGCGTCTCCTCACCTTAAAATACAGCATGGAAAAAGCACAAGGCCCACCCCAAGGGTCAGTCTATAACCAAAGACCTGCCTCTCCAGACTTGTTTCCAACAGTCAGCTCCTACCTCCTACAGGCTGCACGGCCTCTGTAACGCTTGGCTTCCTGTGTGGATGTGGCAGAATCGAGAATCAACTGGGAGATGAGCTTCAGGAAATGCCCCGTGGGTGTTGTGTTGACTACACCAACTGATGTGGGAAGTCCCATCCAAACTGTAGGCTGCAGTAGGCAAGGAAAGTGAGTTGAGCACCAACTAGCTTTCGCATGGCCATGCCTCTCCCCAGACTGCAGACACAATGTGAGTAGCTGTTTCAACTCCTGCTGCTGTGACTTCTTCATCATGGTGAAGTGTAGCTTGGAACTGTGAGCTAAACAAACCCTTTCTCCCTTAAATTTCTTTATCACATCAGGGTAATATCTCCTTCATCTCATTAGGTTATTTTATCACATCATTAAAAAAAAACTGAGACAGTTAGCCAAGATAGTACCACAAACTGTAGGACAAGCATTGGAAATATTATCCACTGGGAGCTATTCCATATTCAAACCATAACAACTTGCTTGTGAAATGTTATTAAGAATGTCATATCTCAGCTGGATGGTGGTGGTGCACACCTTTAATCATAGCACTTGGGAAGCAGAGGCAGGTGGATCTCTGTGAGTTTGAGGCCTGCCTGATATACAAGAGTGAGTTCCAGGATAGGCTCCTAAGCTACAGAGAAACTCTGTCTCAAAAAATCAAAAAAAAATTGTTGATATCATCATATCTCTCTAACAAAAAAGTCTTCACCCAGGAAGAACAGAAAAGTCTTGTAATAAGAAGTGAAGTCTGTGAGAAAAATGGGTCTCACCGTGTTCGAGTTGTCCAGGCTGTCGTTTGTTCTTCCTTTCCATCAGTGTCCAGGTGATCTGCTTTCATTCCCTTACTTCTGGCACTGTTTAAACAAGAGATGCTGTTGTGTTCTCTTCTGGTGATGGGGATCAAGCACTCCATAAATAATTGTTAATTGAGCTGAATTAGTTTGCTGGGAAGAGACTGACCTGTGCTGGGTAGCTCAGGTTTACTAAATCTCCTGTGATTTCTGGGTCTCACTGATCTCCAGAACCTGCTGATGCTGTTGCTGCCAGATCTCACTGGGGTAGGAGGCTGCTTGTTCCTTCCTGGCTGCCCGGACCATGAGATAATCACTCAGAAACTGTATTATTTAAATCACTGTTTGGCCAATCACTTAGATCAATAGCTATCTAGCTCTTATACCTTTAGTTAACCCATTTCTATTATTTTATATTTTACCATAAGGCTTGTGACCTACCAGCAAAGTTTCAGCTAGCAGCTCGCGTCTTCTCCTCTGGCAGCTCCATGGTGCCTCTCTAATTCCACTTTCTTTCTCCCAGCATTCAGTTTAGTTTACCCCACCTAGCTCTGTTCTGCCCTGCTATAGGTGCAAAGAAGCTTCTTTATTAATCAATAGTAATCACAGCATACAGAGGGGAATCCTACATCACCTCCTCTTTTCTGTCTAAATGAAGAGGAATGTTTCAATTTTCACATAGTAAAATTACATATAACAAAATAGGTATCCAGCAAGAATTACAGTTACAACATTTATATCTACTTTCCCTTTTATGATAACTAAGGAAAGCTATAATACTATCTATTCTTCAACTCC
>JAQHUG010000194.1:533762-566019 GCA_028555095.1 Dicrostonyx torquatus | reverse complement strand
AAATAGAAAAGAGGAGATAATGTAGGATTCCCTTCTGTATGCTGTAAATATCATTGGTTAATAAACCAACTGCTTTGGGCCTATAGCAAGCTATAGGGGAGCAGAGCTAGGCTGGGAAAACTTAACTGAACACTGGGAAGAAGAAGGCAGAGTCAGGAAAGAAGCCATGTAGCCCTGCCAGAGCTGGGCAGAACTTTAGCCAGTAAGCCACAGCCACGTGGTGATACACAGATTAATATGTAAGAGTTAACCAATAAGAAGCTAGAGCTAATGAGCTAAGCAGTGATTTAATTGATACAGTTTCTGTGTGATTATTTCAGGACTGAGCAGTCGGGAACCAACAAGCAACTTCCTCCTACAACCACGAGGCTTGTGGCCTACCAGGAAGGTTCCAGGTGGCACCTCATGTCTTTCTCCTCTGGTGGCTCCATGGCGTGTCTTTATCTCTGCCTTCTTTCACTCAGTTTTCAGTTTAGTTTTCTCTGCCTAGCTCTGTTCTGTCCTGCTATAGGCCCAAAACAGTTTCTTTATTAATCAATGATAATCACAGCATACAGAGGAAATCCCACATCATCTCACTGATTTACAAAATCTACTTATATCTCTCTTTCCACGGGCTCTGGGTGAATAGTGTGGATTTGTTTATAAAAGGTGTCCAGAAGGACCTTTCCATTTTGGCAAGTATCTGAGATCCAAAGGACATAAATCATGTTCCATTTGGCTCTCTCTGGCGGCACTGACACCTTAGAAGCCCTGCTGAAGCCATCTGTCACCCTGAAGACACAGGGTGATGAAGGTAGAACTTCAGAGTGGGCTTGAATGGCTTTCTTAACTGTGTAGACAACTATGGCCACTTTTCTTCACAGATTCAAATTATTGGGATATTTGTCTTTATAGTTTATCTTGGAAAAGGAAATTTTTGAAATAATTTCACCTTTATTCATGCTTCTTTTTTCCAGCATGGCTTTTTATCATTTAAATATTAGCATATAGTAAAATAAGATTGTTATTATTAGTATTAGTATTTATTAGTATTAGTATTGCTTTTCCTTTCAATTCCAAGGGATTCTTTATATAATGCAGAGTAAGACATTAGAATAAACTCAGTTGTTTTCTTTTAATGTGACTTGTTTTGTGAATCCATTGGTTAAGAAATTGATCAATCTATCCTGGAAATAGCTGTTGAGTTTTGAGAAAAGCAAATTTTTCTCAAACTTTGTGGAATGACACTAACGACACAAACAAAACCAGGTTGAAATGGCTTACAGTCCTGTCTTATTTCCTTCCTGATCTGAAGGTCCTGATTTTCAATATTTTTATCTTTAGAATTTAAGGAAAAATTGTGGGGTGTGAGTATAGGGTATTCTCAGGTAACAAATGTGCATCTGACACACTATACTTTATATAGAAAGACCAATACAATAATTTTGGTATAATTCCTACCTCAGGAATATGAAGTTCTTGTAAACACACATCTCATGTCATCCATCTCAGGTTATGAGGTTTTATTCTTTCACGGAGAACTTTGTTCTCTCTGTTAGACAGTAGCTGTCAGAAGATGGAAAGAAGGCTACCATTTACTAAGTAAACTATAGTCCATCATATGTTGTACTCTGTGTATTATTAACAAACTCCTGAGGTATTTACAGATGGATAACACATGGGAGGTCTGTGTTATTTGCACATACGGTTATAAACATATACAGCCATTTTGCAATATTTTCCTTATCCTCAATTTGTACATGTTATGTTGCTAAGCAACATAGACCTGCAAAATAGTAGCGGTCAAGAGATTAGTATGGAGCTATGCTCCTACCCATCCTGTAGGCATTCTGAGTTCTTCTAGAACTCCACTTACTCACGCCACCAAGTAGATCTGTTTCCCCTATTCCACAAACCTGCCATGATGCTCTTCTGAGATTTCCTTCCCACATGTCACCAGCTAGGGCCACTCCTTGCTTTACCATAGGCATGCCTGACTCCTCTGAGAATTTATTTTCTTCCTTGTATTGTCAGAGAGGTTCCACTATTCTTAACCCGTAGCTTCCCTTCCCTCTGGGACCTCCCAAACACATCAAGTAGGCTCTGCTATTTCTCATGATATAGGCCATCCTTCTCATCTATTATCTTGCTTCTCTGAGACAATGGGTAGGCACATCTCTGCCTCATCTGATAGGCCTGCCATATTCTTCAGTATTTTACCTCCAAATACTGACAGACTACCAGATCTTCTCTTCAGTCTTCCATCCCATGTCATAGACTAAGCCTGTTCCTTCTCATTGTGCATGGAACAAGCTCCTTTGGGGCCTCACTTTCCAGTGCTCCCAGACAGGGATTGGCCATACCAAATCCATGGGCCTCGTCACTACTGCACACCCAGTTTTTCAAGAGCTCCAATTCACAACTTCCAGTTGATCAAAATTTACACAAAGTGGAACACTGAGACTTAGAAAGTCACAGTAGAAGGCTAGATGGAAGGACCAGTAAGAGTATGTTGAACCTCAATAATATCTGCTCACACAGACAGTAGTGAATCTCAAGTAGGGATGGAACCTGCAGCTCTTCTTACAGTTCTACAAAAGAAAACAGCATATTAACCCTCCTACAATCGAACCCTTGCTCAAACATTATGCACATCTGTACTGAAATAAGAAAAATCATTTGTCCAAAAAGAAATAGGCAACTAGCAAACTACTTCTCTTACAGAAGTCGCAACTCAGAAACAAAAAAATAACAAGAAAAACCAAGACACGTGCCATTTTTTCTCTGATTGCACATATCCCATAGTTATGAAGCCCAGTGAGAATGATCTGGAGGAACACCCTGACAAAGAATTCAAAAGTATGATTATAACTATGTTCAGTCAATTCAAATAGGATATGAATATATTCCGAGAGAACAAAAACAAAGAGATGAATGTAACGTGGAAGTCAATCCAAGATATGAAAACAGAATTCATTAAAGAGATAGAACTGCTGAAGGGAAGTCAGACGGAAAAGATGCTGGAAATAAAAAAAATCAACAAATCAAATACAAATGTCTGTGGGAAACTGCAACAACAGAGAGGATCATGTGGGAAATGGAAAATAAGTGCTGGAAGACAGTGTGGACAAACCAGCAAGGAGAGGGACTTGGGTAAAAGACATGGAGTCAGAATGGCAGCCGTAAGCCAGGACACACAAAGCCTTGTCAATTAAGACAGAGAATAGAATACTCACTCTGGAAGGAATGGGAAGTCATCATAATCAAACTCACATTTGTAAAAACTTGACCCACTTACAGTTGTGTAGAATCGGCTGTGTTAGGGTAAATAAAAGAACAGAGAGCAGTGAAGGTTAACTTACTGCTTCCTGGAATATAATGGCAATTTGGACAAAGGTAGCCTTGGGGGCTTACTTGTATCTCAAACCCCTCCTGCTCCGATTCTCTACTTGTCTAGATTCTGAGTCTTCAAACCTCATTTAGAATGCAGCCTCATTCTCTTGTAACTCCTTTGCTAGATGGTGAGCAACCGAAGAATGGACAAACACACACATGAGATTCTGTGTAAGTCCGTGTTACCTCAGGAACCCTGTCCTGGCATGGAATAGCACACCAAATAACTTAAAATATAATATCAAATGTTGTCATTTTATTTTTTCAAAACTCTTGTCTGTATATTCTTTAATCTACCACACTGTTATGCCATCCTCTCTTCTTTGATTTTATAACTCTTTGGTTCTAGTTCCCCTGTTGATGTAAGATGGCCATACAAATGTTTTCAATGATTTTTTCTATAAAAGCAATTTAGTGATCCTATTATGTTGGAACCTTTTGATTCTTGACTTTGGGTGTAACTGTTCACAATCAAAATACATCAAGCTGTTTTCAAAAATGCATGAAAATACTTTCCTAACTAGGACATTTGGATGTTTCTGTTGTTTTTTTTTCTTTTACTCTAGCCCCACATTGGAAAACCAAAATGTTGTTGTTTTTTGTTTTGATTTGTTTTTCTCTTTTTACTCTTTACTCTTTTGGGGGACCCACTATCCAGCTCCCAAATAAATCACACACAGAGTGGCTTATTATTATTTATAAATGCCCAGTTTTAACCTGGCTTGTTTTTAGCCAGCTTTTCTTAAATTATCTCTTCTACCTTAGCCTCTGGGTTTTTTCCTTTTCTTACTTCTGTTATCAATTATTCTTACTCTGTGTCTGGCTGTGTCGCTGGGTGGCTGGTCCCTTCTTTTCTCACTCCTTCATCCTTGCCCTCCACTCCCAGATTTCTCCTTCTATTTACTCTCTCTGCCTGCCAGGTCTGCCCATCCTTGCTCCTGCCTTGCTATTGGCCATCCAGTTCTTTATTAGACCATCATGTGCTTTAGACAGGCAAAGTAACACAGCTTCACAGAGTTAAACAAATGCAGCATAAAAGAATGCAACGCATCTTTGCATCATTAAAACAAGTGTTCCACAGAATAAGCAAATGTAACACATGTTAAAATAATATCCTACAGCATGTTTCCATATCCTTCTGATAGGAGGGGAAATTTGAAGGTAAGGGTAGGTACCAATAGTGATTCTAGAAGCTGATCCAGTGTTTACTTCACTCTTTGAGAACAGAAAAGTAATTTGCACCTGAATGAACAACATTCCAACAACATTTTAGCTAATATAGACTCTGAGTTTCTGAACTGTTATAGCTGGGGAAGCAAACACTCCCAAGGACATCAAAGTCAGAGCAGTTACATGTCTTCTGCTGATCCTTTCACCTTTGGTGAATTTATGAGGGCTAGTTACTCTAAACTCAATTCTCCTGAAAACTAATTTCTTTCTTTCTTCAACTGTTTGCACACATTTTGGATTATCACACATGAGAAGGATCCAGACGGGGTTCATGAATGCACATTTCAGTAGATATGAACTCAGGAAGAATTTGTTTCTGAGTCACATAGTAATGAGCAAAGACATGTTGACTTAGATGTTACCTTTCCTGCCAGATTTTATTTGCAGTGTCATAATTTTCTAAAACATTTTTGTGTTTTCTAGAACATGTCTTCGGAATGCATATAATATGAGAGGATTTGCACATAATTATTGCCCGAATTCTTTAGTTTATAAAATTAGCTGCTGAAAACATTGGTCCTCTAAACTTATAAGGTGGGTTTTTATTTGGTAGATTTAATTATTGAAACCCAGTTGGATCCATTACCAAAAATGTCTTGAGATGGTCTGGGGTTGAATGCTTCCACAAACAGACATGGGAAAGGCCTGATATCCTCAGATGACAATCTGTTACCATGGGATGTACTCCTTAGGACTCTACTCTCTACTAATGGGTTTAGTACCATTGCCAACATTTTTATTCAACTCCTTTTAGGAAGTTGAAAATACAACATTCCAAAAATGCAATAAAATGTGTACAGTATGATACTTGATTAAAAGATTCAAACCTTTGTCAGTTCCAAGGTGAGGACACTCGATTTCCATTATGAAGCATATGCTGTAGATATGAGCTGGAATTCAATGGATGAAGAAATGCCAGGGAATTACTCTAAAATTATAGATATTAATTGCTCTCTATCTGTTTTGTTCTCCTAGCCACTTTATGCATTGATTTGAAATCTACTTGAGGTACTCTGAATTATGTAGGGCATAGCCAAAAAGCTACTAATTTAGCTGAGATCAAGTCCCAAAGTTTGAAGAAGAGCAGGGTTGGATTAAATGGACAAGGATAGAATATTGTGGCCCATACTGGACTAGATGTTCTCTAGACAACCCCGCCCTCAGTGTGTGAGGCTGTGTGTGTGTGTGTGTGTGTGTGTGTGTGTGTGTGTGCTGTCTCTCCAATCTCTATTTCTTTAAGATGATCACTAATTCACTGTGCATTCCTTACCACCCTTGCCATTTATGGGATAGTTCTCATTCACTCGTGTACTTTCTTTTCCTTTGCTTCCTTATATTTTGACCTGGTTTTGGATCATGCAGTATGTTTCTTTTCGTGGTCACATAGGTGTTTATCTTTCTATGAGGAGTTGTTATTTATCCAATTTCTAGATAAGAATGTGTAAGAATGTGAGACTCTGTCCTATATTGTGTTGTATCCCCCAAAATACTAAAATACTTCCACGACTTTTTCAGAGAATGTGCCCAACAATCTAAGGAAACCCTGTTTACAGAGATGCTGAGTG
This sequence comes from Dicrostonyx torquatus, assembly GCA_028555095.1. Classification (NCBI taxonomy): domain Eukaryota; kingdom Metazoa; phylum Chordata; class Mammalia; order Rodentia; family Cricetidae; genus Dicrostonyx; species Dicrostonyx torquatus. The sequence goes on along the minus strand of JAQHUG010000194.1, from coordinate 559,849 downwards.
CTGCCTATTAAGTCAAATGCACAGCTATAAATCCTTAATCTGTATAGACTCAGAGGCAAACACGAGAAAACTTGGTGCAATTTACCCACCTATACCTAGTACCGTCCTAGTATCAAACATCCTGTAAGAAAGCAATCTTTGATTTTCAGATGAAGTTTGACAATTACATATTTTATATATTTAAAAAAGACTTAAATGTCTGATATGTCACAATAAAGTTTCTCACAAAACAGTACCTTTCTGAATTAAAACTAAATAGGATAATTATAAATGAACCAGAAACATATGGTTGCAACTTTTCTCTAAATACAAAGGAGCCTAATAGAGGGAAGGGCTGTAATAAGCATGAAGCAGATTTTTCAAAGGCCTAGGCAATGGATTAAAACACTTTTCCCAACCTCAAAGCTGTCAGCTTTAATCAAATGTGTTTCTTAGTTTCATTATCTGAATCTACAAATATCTAAGAGATCAGTGTAAAATGAAAATTTTAACAAATTTCAACCAGAATTAGTTTATAAACACAATCTAATTATAAAATTCAGTAAGGGTACCATATAAATGGGAATTCACTCAGGAAAACCCAAAGCTAGGTATCTAATTTTCCAGTAATTCTTAATAAAAAGAGAGTACTTGAGATTGAATGATAGTTTAACAAATCAATTGTTGCTCAAAAATTTCCCACTAATTAAACCCTGATGGCTTTACAATGTAGAAGAGGAAAAATGGACATTTAAAACTTCTTCCATTCCCAGCTCAGAAAGTCACCAAGGTGCACCCTGGCCCCAGATGGTATTCCCCAACTGTGCAGTGATCATAGGAGGTAAGGTCTAAGAGTCACAGTGACATGTTCATTCTGGAACTGTGTATCACGTAACTTGGGTAACAGTGGCGTGCTGATCAGGAAAAGATCTTCACTAACCCCCACATCAGACAGAGGTCTGATCTCCAAAATATACAAAGAACTCAAGAAATTGATTATCAAAAGAACAAATAATCCAATAAAATATGAAGTACAGACCTAAACAGAGAACTCTCAACAGATGAATCTAAAATGGCTGAAAGACACTTAAGAAAATGCTCAACATCCTTAGCCATCAGAAAAACGCAAATCAGAAGCACTCTGAGATTCCACCTTACACCTGTAAGAATGGCCACAATCAAAAACACCGAAGACATCTTATGCTGGAGAAAATGTAGGGTAAGAGGAACACTCCTCCATTGCTGGTGGGAGTGCAAACTGGTGTAGTCACTTTGGATATAACTATGGTAATTTCTCAGAAAATTAGGAAACAACTTACCTCAAGACCCAGTAATACCACTTTTGGGTATATATCTAAAGTATGCTCAATCATACCACAAAAACATGGGCTCACCTATGTTCATAGAAGCATTATTTGTCATAGCCAAAACCTGGAAACATCCTAAATGCCCGTCTACCAAAGAATGGATAAGGAAAATGTGCTACATTTACACAATGGAGTACTACACGGTGGGAAAAAAATGACATCTTCAAGTTTGTGGACAAATGATGAAGCTAGAAAACATCATATTGAGAGAGGTAACCGAGACCCAGAAAGACAAATATAATATGTACCCATTCATAAGTAACTTTTAGACTTAAAGCAAAGAAAAACCAGCCTACAATTTACAGTCCCAGACAACCTAGACAACATAAAGGACCCTAAGAGAGACATGCATGGATCTAATCTATATGGGAAGTAGACAAACACAAGATTTCCTGAGTAAATTGGGAGCATGGGGATCATGGGAGTGCTGTAGGAATTTCTACCACCAGTCGTCTTTAAGTTACCTGCCCACTTGGGTGTGGTTTCTTATATTGTATATGCCCATGCAAAGCACATGTCCGCTGTGGGATTCGGTTGCTGTTCCCCGTTCCAGCAGAGGATTGTGATATGTGAGTCTACCCCTAAATAAAGAACCTTTTAATATGCTCAATTCTGAGCTAGTGTGGGGTTTCCTTTTAGCGTTTTTATTCATGGGAGAGGGTAGTTGGAGAGGGAAGAGGATGGGAGGGGAGCAGAGAAAAATATATAGCTCAATAAAAGCAATTTTAAAAAAATAAAAGAAAAGTCAATTACTAGTATTTTAAACCATTAAATTTTGAGTGATTCGATATTCAATAATAACCATAACACCCACTGCCTATTATAATAACTACACAATATGATTGGAATGCATCATGCATCATCATACTATGTAATTCTCATATGGAAATTATTAATAGGGTAATGTTTTATATTTATTGAGCACCATATTCCAGGTAATATGTAATCTGCTTTACCTATGCATTTCTGTTACTTTCACATTTCTTTCTTGGATAATTTATTTGCTGACTCATTGAGTAGACAGAAAACATCAAATGGTAGAAAGTTGCTTTTTTTCACTGTAGAATTCCACTCACCTGGCCTAACATCACATGGACTTTCCCAACTCAACCCCCTGAAAAAACTTACAACAAAAATGAGACCTACATATTGAGAGTGCTCGGTGTGACAACTCAAGCAAACATTGTGGCATTTATCGAAGTCCTTTGGAAATCAAATGGCAAATCTGTGTCTTCAGACAGGCACTATCAATGTGTGATCACAACCATCAGATAACTGATAGGAATGACCCCAGACAATAGTGTCTACTCAAAGACATCGCCACCAACTGTGATAATTCAAATATCTTGGGAGAGTATTTGTTATATGAGGCAAGCAGGCTGCATCCCGCCACCCAGCTAGCTTAACCCCCAAAATAACCACACAGAAATTGTATTAATTGTATTACTGCCTGGCCCATTATATCTAGCCTCTTCTTGGCCAACTCTCACATCCTGATCTAACCCATTTCTACCAATCTGTGTAACATCACCAGGTCGTGGCTTACTGGGAAAGATTCTAACCAGCGTCAGTCTCAGGCAGGAGCTTCATGGCGTCTGCCACACTGTCCTTCTTTCCAGCATCCAGTTTTGCTTCCCCACCTACATAAGGGCTGCCCTATCAAAAGGCCAAGGCAGTTTCTTTATTTAACCAATGAAAGAAACACTTAGTCAGAAGGACCTCCTACACCAATTTGTGTTTGTGATACTGTGCAGGGCAAAGGTGGGTTGTTAGGCAGGTGGGTGACATGAGAGAGATAGGAGAGTGGCCTACACTGCCGAAGTCCCTCAGGTCATCGATGGCCAAGGAGTCTATTTACTAAGGTTGAAGCTAATATGAGAGTCAATGTTTTTATACAATGCAAAGTGAAGATTAAGTCAGAATTAAACAAAATTAACAGATAAAGCTGGCCCTTTAAAGGGTGGGTAACTGTACTAGGCAAACTTGACACAATCTAGAGTCATGAGAGGAAGGAGCCTCAGCTGAGGAAGTGTCGGCTTGAGATCCAGCTGTAAAGCATTTTCTCATTTAGTGATCAATGGGGAAGGGGCCAGCTCCTGGTGGGCAGTGCCATCCCTGGCTTTGTGGTCATGGATTCTATAAGAAGGTGAGCTGAGCAATCTATAGGAGCAAGTCAGTAAGCAACTTCCTCCATGGTCTTTGCATCAGCTCCTACCTCTGGGATCCTGCCCTGTTTGGGTTCTTGTCCTGATTTCTTTAATGACGAAGAGCAATGCTGAAGTGTAAGCCAAACAAACCCTTTCATCCCCAGCTTGCTTTTTGGTCATGATGCTTTGTCACAGCAATAGAAACCCCACGACAGTAACCATCTGTACTGACAGTGTTCAGGCTACATGGGGAGGTCTAGAAGAACAGAGGAAGGGAGCCCAGGGGCTGTTGTCAGTGTGCAGTGCATGCCCTTTTGAAGCCCTACTGCTCTGCAGCCCAATTCACTAAGTGACATGTATGGACAAGGATCTTATGGCCGCAGGTGTAATATTCCAGGAGTGTTGAGACCAGTGACCTGCAGGGATTGCATCCATGGCAGGTTAACAGTTGGATGCCTGCTTCTCTGAATGTTTTATCAAAAGGAACTGTCGGATGCCAACACTGATAGGGAACAAAGCAAAACACACAGAGAAAGAAACAGCACAGGCAATCCTTTAAATAGGACAGGTCCCTAACTGCTCACAAAGGGCCAAGCTATGCCAGAGGACCACAGAGATGAGTGAATATTGGAAGTGTATTTCTCTGGTGACTTCTAGGTAAATGTTCCAACTGATACTAATGAGAGGCTGTGTGTACAATAAATTTCTATTTCCATTATTCTGATAAACCCACATTACACAGGGGGTGGATCAAAAATATCTGGTTTACATTTGGCCTTTGTTGAATTAGGACAAGGCTTTGTGATTGGCAGCTGGTGATTTTCCTCACATCTGATCGGTGAACCCCTGATAGTGGAGCGATGTCTTTGCTGTCTGCTAGCTGCTGTCCAAGGTGATGGGAATGCCAGAGTGCTGACTGACCTTAGTTTTCAAGTGGAAGCTGTCAAGAAGAATTAAGTTTTTGACAGACTGACAGTGCGTGTGTAGCTCTTCTTTCTCCATGTAATGCCAAGGAATGTGGGAAGTGTCTCTCGTTTTGGCCTGGAGTCATACTGCAACTTGAGGCTGTCACTTGCATTGAGTTTGAAAATATACATCTTAATAAACTGCAGTATTCCCTGGTCTTTGATGGTGTGTGGGCATGATGAAAAGGGTTTCACTGTGAGACGTGAATGGTTGGGCTTTTTTTTTCTTTTAAATCACAGACTTCTTTTGTGTAAAACAAGTTTGGGCAGTAAGTGGGAAGGAAGAATTAAGTTTTATTCATGCGGTGTTTTCATAAGAGTCTCTTTTTTAAAAGGGGCACCCACCCAAATTAGGTTTATGCAAATGAAAGGACTAGTGTTAATTAATCATGTCCTGAGTAACAGTGGTGATGAATGCTTTCTTCACCTCTCAGAGGAGGAGTTCACTCTCATCATATGCTCGGTGGTGACTGACATCTTGGTATCTCTCTTGGGGTGGAGAGGATAAAGAGAACACCAGGCCCAGCCTGGTTTTTGCTACTTGCTAGCTCTAATAATCTATGTAAATGCCTCTCAGTCACAACTAAGGTACAAATTTCCTCAAACTGAAAGCAATAAGTTTTCTATTTTTCTCTCCAATCTATAGCTGGGCAGAAAAGGGCACCCATAAAGAGTGAGTCTAAGAATCTAAGAAAGTTGAGGCATCAACAACTGAAATATGCAGTTACAGTTTAAGGGTTGGGGAGGTGATTCAGAGGCCATGTGAGCATGACTACCTGAGACTTAATCTCTGGAGCTCATATATACAGAACTGGGGCTGGGCGGTGGTGGTGCACGCCTTTAATCCCAGCACTCGGGAAGCAGGCGAATCTCTGTGAGTTGGAGGCCAACTTGGTCTGCAGAGCTAGTTTCAGGACAGGTTCCAAAGCTACAGAGAAACCTTGTCTTGAAAAACCACACATACACACATAGACACACGCAAAAAAACACTTAAGGAACAAAAAACTGGATGAGGTAGCGTGTGTCTCTAATCTCAGTACTTCTAAAGCAAGATAGAAGGAGGCAGAGACCGCTGAAGTGAGTATGATATGTACAACAGACAACATAACGGAAGGGTCTCCAACAATGTGGAAGGTGAGGTCCAAGAGCTCATGCTGTCCTCTGTCGCCCCACTGTCACGTTTATGCCCCTCCCACACACAAGAATTCACACATACACACAAATACTCCAACGAGTTACATTTTAAATATTACATTGCCTTATAGAACGCTGGATTTAATCTAGACTAGCAAAATTGGATCAAAGGATAATACAAAAGGAGCAAAAAAACAATAAAAAATTATGGCTGCTATTCTCACTTACTTGTCTGTTCATTATTTTGGCAGGAATAGGGACAAAACACAGGGCCTTGTCCACTCTGCGCAAGTGCTGTACGAGCACAGAGCCACACCCCAGCTCTGTCGTTCGGATGAGAGCAGTAAGTTGTTGCTTTTTAAATAAATGATTTCAAGTAACTGCCTGGTAGCCTTTTTCATTGTTCAGCCAAATTTTGAGGCATCATTAAACTTAACAGCCAATGTCTTTATCAAGGAAAATAATCAGCAAGTACATTAATTAGTTCATTGCTTACACTTTTACTGCAGACCTAATGATTTGTTGATTTTAAGTTAGACGCCTGTCTTCATTAAAGCCATTAATACTCAAGTGAGTTTGTTTGAAATTCCATATGTATTTGGGGATTACACAGATTTTGCTTTTCATTGTGGGGCCCCTAGGCTATGAGCATTTCCTTATTGTAAGCATCTACAATTACAGGTGAAGCCTTTTAGGCGTATTAACAAGTGCCTCCCTTATGACTGAAAATGGAAATGAAGCAGGGACGTGTATGAGGGGCAGAATCATCACCCACCGGAGTCCTCTACATAGTCACTTCTCCTGGTGCTTGGGAGAAGCAAATGCCTTCTGCAGCTGGGCTCCAGAATAGCACAGCTGCTCTCGAAGGCACAGTTGCCACTGGCACTCACTATTCAGTCTCCTTAATGCCAGAACATGTAGCATGCATCACTGTCAGGTCTGCCTTCCCAGCAAGTGCCGTTCCATCACCTCTATAACAGTAGAACAGAGGTTAAGTCTTGCAGCACCCCAAAGGGTCTCCTTCCAAATGCTTTCATTGGGGGGTTTTAGATATGGTGTGGCCGCAAAGTTTGCATTGGTTTAGGAAGGCCAAAGTTCTTTTGATTTCTGTCTCTATGGACCATTCAATGATAGGTCTGCAAAGCCACTGACCCTCCGTTGGACCCCTGATCCAATACCAGAACTCCATTATCTCTTTTCAAAGACGTATTTCATAAAAGATTTGCTCAGATGGGGGGAGGGAAAGGGAGTAACATGAGCTGGCAAGGAACAAATGCACAATTTGCGGGTCCAATCTCCTTTTACCCAGTTTGTGCTTAGGTCAAAGAACCAGTTCAGGTATGAATCTGCAGCTCCATGAAGCTCCATTGATAAGAAACAGGTAGAATATCTATTGGCTAGCAGGGCCTGTAGTCAACAGAGTTGAGTCTCACAGTCACACTGTCCCTTCCCAATGTGTGTGTTCTCAATTTTTTTTCCTTTTTTTTGTTACAAATTTTATTTCGGGAAGATGGAACAAGTACACACATGTAGTAGTACATACTGCTCAATGCTCTATAACAAAGTGATGCAGAAGCAGTGGTTAATATAACTGAATTTTCCACCCTTCTGGAGGATAGAAGTCCAAGCTCAAGGTATTGGCATGAGCAGGTTTATCTGAGGGATCCAACTAGGGTGCAGCCTATGAGTTTCTCATCATAATCCCACATGGTACAGAAGGGTCAAAGGGAGAGGTATCTGGGATCTCTTTTTACATGGGCATTAGTCTTACTCAGGACAATTCTCTTCTCACAATCTGAATATCACCAGAGAACTCCATCTTCTTTTACAATCACCTCAGGGGGAAGGGTTTAGCATGCAAACTCTAAGATGGGCATCAGTGTTTGACCATAATAGCTAGTGACAGTCTGACTGTACTTTGTCCCTCTATCTTAATTGCCACAATTATTCTTCAGTCTGCCACACAGCCTTTCTAGGATGGCTTTCCTGCTTAGAATCTCTTCCCTTTCCAGTAATTTTTATATATTTTTTCATATTTTAGAATGGATTTAAGATTTATATACCCTGAGTTCGCTAATCCACACTAAACCATCTCATATGCTCTCCATAGTGGGCAGAGTTTTATGCATGGGGATAGATATGGATCTATTTGCATTCTTCTACATGTTGACATCCAGTTATGCCAGCACTACTTGTTGAAGATGCTTTATTTCTTTCATTGTATAATCATAGTTTCTTTTGTCAAAAATCAGGTGTTCATAGGTGTGTGGATTAATGTAAGGGTCTTCAATTTGATTCTATTGGTTCATTTGTCTGTTTTTATGCCAGTACAAAACTGTTTTCATTACTGTAGCTCTGTAATAGGGCTTGATGTCAGGGATAGTGGTGCCTCCAGAACTTCCTTTATTGTATAGGATTGTTTAGGTATCCTGGGTTTTTTATTGTTGTTGTTTTTCCATATGAAGTTGAGTATGATTCTTTCAAGGTCTGTGAAGAATTGTGTTGGAACTTTGATGAGGATTGCATTAAATCTGTAGAATGCATTTGGTAGGATTACCATTATTATTATTTTGATCCTACCTATCCAAAAACATGGGAGATATTTCCATTTTCTGATATCTTCTTCAATTTCTTTCTTCAAAGACTTAAAGTTCTTGTCATACAGGTCTTTCATTTCTTTGGTTAGTGTTACCCAAAGATATGTTACATTATTTGTGGCTATTGTAAATGGTGATGTTTTTGTAATTTCTTTCTCAACTCCTTTATCCTTTGTATATAGGAGGGCTACTGATTTTTACATCATCAGAAAATAGCAAAAGTTTGATTTCTTCCTTTCCAATTTGAATTCTTTTCATCTCCTTTTGTTGCCTTATTGCTCTAGCCAGTACTTCGAGTACTATGTTGAATAGATATGGAGAGAGGGGACAGCCTTTTCTTGTTCCTGATTTTAGTGAAATCACTTTGAGTTTCTCTCCATTTAATTTGATGTTGGCTGTTGACTTGTTGTATATTGCTTTCATTATGTTTAGATATATTCCTTGTATCCCTGATCTCTCTAAGACCTTTACCATGAAGGATGGATGTTGGATTTCACTGAATGATTTTCCAGCATCTAATGAAATGATCATATTTTCCCTTTCAGTTTATTTATGTAATAGATTACATTGATAGATTTTACTATGTTGAACCATCCCTGAATCTCTGGGATGAAGCCAACTTGATCACTGTGAATGCTTTTTTTTTTTTTTGATGTGTTCTTGGATTTGGTTTGCCAGTATTTTATTGAGTATATTTGCATCAGTGTTCATGAGGGAGATTGATCTGTAATTCTCTTCCTTAGTTGAGTTTTTATGTGCTTTATGTGCCTCATGAAAAGAGTTTGGCAATGTTTCTTCTGTTTCTATTGTGTGGAATACTTGAGGAAGATAGTTATTAGCTCTTTTTTGAAGTTCTGGTAGAATTCTACCTTGGGCTCTTTTGTTTGGGATACTTTTGATGAGTGCTTCTATTTTCTTGGAAGTTATAAGTCTATTTAAATTGTTCATCTAGTCTTGATTTAATTTTGGTATGTGATACCTATCCAGAAAATTGACTATTTCTTTTAGATTTTCCAATTTTGTGGAGTACGGGTTTTCCAAATATGACCTAATGTTTTTTTTTTGAATTTCTTCAGTGTCTGTTGTTATGTACCCTTTCCACTTCTGATTTTGTTAATTTTGATGTTCTTTCTCTACCTTTTGATTAATTTGGATACAGTTTTGTCTATCTTGTTAAGTTTCTCAAAAAAAAAACAGCTTTTTGTCTCATTGATTCTTTGTATTGCTTTCTTTGTTTCTATTTTATCATTTTCAACCCTCAATTTGATTATTTCATGTTTTCTAATCCTCCTGGGTGAGTCTGCTTCTTTTTGTTCTAGAGCTTTCAGGTGTGCTATTAAGTTGCTAGTATAAGATTTCTCCACTTTATGTAGAAACTTAGTGCTATAAACTTTTCTCTTAGCACTGTTTTCATAGTGTTCCATAGGTTTGAGTATGCTGTGCATTCATCTACATTGAATTCTAGGAAGTCTTTCATTTCTTTCCTTATTTCTTCCTTGAGCCTGGGGTGATTCATTTGAGCTCTGTTCAATTTCCATGAGTGTGTAGGCTTTCTACAATTAGTGTTTTTGTTGAATTCTAACTTTAAGTATGATGATCCAATAAGATACAAGGGGTTATTCCACCTTTTCTTATATCTGTTGAGGTTTGCTTTGTTACTGAGTATGTGGCCAGTTTTAGGGAAGGTTCCATGAGGTGCTGAGAAGAGTAAAATTTCTTTTGTGTTTGAGTGAAATGTTCTGTAGATGTCTGTTAAGTTCATTTGAGTCATGACATCTGTTAGTTCTCTCATTTCTCTGTTAAGTTTCTGTCTGGCAGACCTGTCCAGTGGTGAGAGTGGGGTGCTGAAGTCTCTTTCTATTTGTGTGTGGGGTTTGCTATGTGATTTAAGCTTTAGTAATGTTTCTTTTACATATGTGGGTGCTCTTGTATTTGAGTCAAAGATTCTGACTCAATTGACAGGATTGAGACTTCATTTTGATGGATTTTCCTAAAATAAATATGGCATGTCCTTCTTCATCTCTTTTGATTGATTTTAGTTTGAAGTCTATTTTGTTAGATATTAGGATAGTCACATCAGCTTGTTTCTTAGGTCCATTTGATTAGAAAGTTTTTTCCCAACTCTTTACTCTGAGGTAATGTCTGTCTTTGAGGTTGAGGTGTGTTTCTTGCATGCAGCAGAAGGATGGATTCTGTTTTTGTATTCGTTCTGTTAGCCTATGTCTTTTTATAGATGTATTGAGTCCATTGATATTAAGAGATATTAATGACCAGTGACTGTTAATACCTGTTATTTTTTTCAGTGGTAGTATTTGTGTGTTTCCTTTCTTTGGGTTTGTTGATGGATGTGAGATTATCTGTTGCCTGTGTTTTTATGGGTGCAGCTAACTTCCTTGGGTTGGAGTTTTCCTTCTAGTACTCTCTGTAAGGCTGGGTTTGTGGATAGGTGTTGTTTAAATCTTGTTTTGTCATAAAATATCTTGTTTTCTCTGCCTTTGGTGATTGAAAGCTTTGCTAAGTATAGTAGTCTGGGCTTGCATCTGTGGTCTCTTAGTGTCTGCAGCTCATCTGTCTAGGAACTACTTGTTTCAGGGTTTCCATTGAGAAGTCAGGTGTAATTCTGATAGGTCTGTCTTTATATTCTACTTGACCTTTTTTCTTTGCAGCTCTTATCATTATTTTTTTCTGTATGTTAGTGTTTTGATTATTATGTGGTACATTTACACAATAGAATATTCCTTATACATCAAAAAAGCAAAATAATGAAATTTGCAAATAAATGGATCCAAACTGAAAAAAAAATCATCTTGAGTGAGGCAATCCAGTCTCAGAAAGAGAAATATGGTATTTATTCACTTACATGGGATATTAGCTGTTAAGTCATAGAGATACAGAGATTAAGTATAGAATAAGGAACTGGGAAGAGGCAGATCTATCGCATTAAAAAAGGAAAAATAAAATAGATAGTTATGGATGGGTGGGAGGTAATGAAATGGAAGGATCAATCATAAAGTAGAAAGGAAAAGGGGTCAAGGAAGGAAATATGCACAGAGACATCTATAAGCAAGGGCAATTTGAGGAACAGAATGAACCTTCTACAGTAGAAGCTTCCTAAAACATACATATTTAATGGAGATTGGAATGAAATCACCAAATAATAGGGGATACAGAGCCCCAACTGGATATCTCTTATCACTAAATGAAGCTCCTAGTCTGTGAATACATGACATCTAATTGAGTTGTAGGCCAAAGCAAATCCCATGGGAATCCCCAAACAATTTAAGCTTTTCCTAAGACTATCGGTTGTTCTCCAGAAACTGACTGCAAGACTCCAGTGCTGAAGACAACACCCACACAACTCATTGAATGTGGAGAAGTCAAACTGGTGCCTATTTAGAGATTTCACACCTATATTCTAGTTTCTTTTTATAGGAAGGTACTCTGAAGGAGAACAGTGCTGTCCCATCTGCAAGATGCACTAGGGCGATAGCAGAACAGAGCTGGTGAGAGTAACCAACCAATAGCCGACTTGACTTAAAGCCTCATCCATGAGAAGGAACCCGTACCCAACACTGCTTGGGAGACTAAGAAATAAAGACCAGATCGCCGAAGGACATAGAGTAAAGCAAAATCCTACTGTTCTAAAACCAGAAACAGACAAACAAGTCGCAGTGACTTCTAACGACATTCTGCTCTATTTATAGAACAGAGCTTTTCTCTGTCTTCATCACAGGAATTTCCTCCTGCAGCATAGGAAAACAGGTAAAGAGACCAACAGCCAGACATGAACCTGAGAGTGAGAGAGCTTGGAACACCCAGCCCTAAACCGGATGACCCCTTCAAACACCTCTCCTCAGGGCTCAGGGAAGCCTGTGTAAGAGGAGATAGAAAGTTTAAGAGCCAGAGCCAACAGAAGACATCACGAAAACAAGGTCCTCTGACTCAGCAGGACCAAAGCTCCTATGAAATCAGAGACTGAGACAGCATGCACAGGGCCTGCACAGGTCTACACCAGGTCCTTTCTTTATATACTATGGCTTCTAGTTTATTGTTTTTATGCAATCCCTAAGGGTATGAATGAATAGGTCTCTGTTTCTTATGTCTCTTCTTGTTTGTATGTTTGGTTCAATTCTGATGTGTTAGGTTTTATTTTATCTTATTTTGTTTTATCATTATCACTTAGAAGTCTGTTTTCTAATAAGAGACAGAAAGGAAGTGGATCTGGAAAGGAAAGGAGGAGAAGAGGAAGTGGGAGAAGAAGAGAGAGAGAAAAAAACCATAATCAGGATAGATTATGTGAGAAGCAAAAAAAATTATTTTCAATAAGAGAAAAAAAAGATACAAAGACTGAATTAGTGATTGCCAAGGCTTTGGATAATGGAAAGGAAGAGACAGGTGTGGGTATAACAGAGCAGTCCAAGAATTTTTGTGTTAGTGGACCTCTTTGTTCAGTATGTAGTCTGTGGTGGTACATCCTCAAAGCTAGTGTAGAATTAAACACAACCATTCAAATACACAAGTGTACAAGCAAAACTTGGGAAACTAGAGAGATGGCTCAGAGGTTAAGAGCACTGACTGCTCTTCCAGAGGTCCTGAGTTCAATTCCCAGCAACCACACAGTGGCTCACTGTCACCTATAATGAGATCTGGTGCCCTCTTCTGGAATGCAAGCATACATGGAAGGAATGTTGTATAAATAATAAATAAATAAATCTTAAAAAAAAAATAACTTGGGAAACCTTACCAAATATGTGGATTGTAGCAATGTCTGTTTTTTTCATTATATTACTGTATAATTGTTTAATATTACCATTGGTAAACCAAAGGGTCAAATATTATTTGTATTATTTCTTATGACTCCAAGTGAATCAGTAATTATTTCGATAAAATTTCTGCATAAAGTAGAGATGCAAACCACCATGGCAATTGCCAGAGTATAAAGTTTTGGTAACAAAATTTTGACAAGTCCAAAGTCATGTTTAAAAAGCTTTAGTTCTATCAATATTTTTAATCTGCTGAACTATTTTGCCCCATTTCACAAGCCAAAGGTTTGTTAGGATAAAGTAATGTAATGTGGTAAGGAAATTTTCAGTAGGCTATTCAAGTATTCAAAGAAGATGATGTCATTCATCAACATAATGCTGATTACAAGTTGAGAAGATCACACCCATTTCTCTGAAAGTGTTGGAGGATGCATAGAATGAAGCAGTGTCTTGAAACATACCGTTCCTCCTAATTTGGGACTCAGAAGGCCCTTACTTCTCTCTGTGTGCACACATGCGTACAGGTGCACGTGCATGAGTGTGTATCTAGAGCTAAGAGGTCCACATAAGGTGTCTTTCTCAACCACTTCACCTTATTTTTTGATGTGGAGTCTTTCAGTTAGTGAACGTGGAGCTCGTCTTTGGTAGAGTGGCTGAGCCAAAGGCCCCAAGGATCCTTCTATCTGTCCTTCCCCAGTAGAGAATTAAATACACATGCAGCTGTAACCAGCCTTTCATGTGGGACCTGGAGATCGGCTCCTTATGTTTGTGGGACAAACAACTGAACCACTTCTCAGTCCTAGCTTATATTCTTAAAGAATTCTATGTCCAAGATGAATCTTGTGAAAAAACAGATTCCTAGGTTCTCCCTTTAGATTTACATTAAATCCTGGAATTTTCTCATCTAATAAGAAAATAAGAAACCCAGCAGATTCTAACCTACTGGAATCATATAGCAGAGTGAACTCATGAGTTTATTAACTAGCAAGTTCTTTTGAGACCCATTGCTTTGTTCATTCCAGGGTCTAACTTTTGTTCTGATGACAAAACAGGCTTTATAGAAAGCTGCTTCGAAACGTGGTACATTGACCCAATCAGCTACTACACAGCAGAAAAAAATAATGGCATATTGAAATTTGCAGGTAAATGGATAGATCTAGAAAACATCATATTGAGTGAGGTAACCCAGACAGACAGATATCACATGAACTCACTCATAAGCGGCTTTTAGACATAAAGCAAAGAAAACCAGCCTACAATTCACAATCCCAGAGAACATAGACAATAGTGAGGACCCAGAGAGACATAATCTATATGGAAGACATCTAATCTACATGGGAAGTAGAAAAAGACAAGATCTCCTGAGTAAATTGGGAGCATGGGGACCATGGGAGAGGGTAGAAGGAGAGAGAAGAGGAAGTGAGTGGTAAGGAGAAAAAAATATATAGCTCAATAAAATCAATAAAACATTTTTTAAAAAGAAAGCTGCTTCGATACTGGAAGGTCTGGGTCAAGTTCCTTAATGGTTGGGGGGGTAGAGAAAGAAGAGGGAACTGTGAAAGTATAAAGCCTCCAGTTCCCCATCTCCAATCACAAGTCATCAAAGACGATTCTGTACAAGGAGATCAAAGCCTTTATGGAGGAGAAGTTGAAAGCCTGTGCCATTGTAATTCTGGGGCAGAGGTGCTTGGATATAAATGAGTCCTAACTGTGGGTTTGGGGGACCCTGCAATGTGGAAATGTAAACACAGATGTCGGTCCTTTCATCCCCACTGTGTAAACATACCAGCTGCCAGGGGACGGGAGAGAAACCCTTTAGAATTGCCTGCATTTTTTTGCCATCTAGAGCATAAAAATTGGCTTCACGCTTGAATTTGCACCAGCAACGCGAAGCACTGTTGACCAGAGGAGGGGCTGAACGGTGAAACCAGACATCCCCTGCCTGAGTGGCTTTCCTTTCTAGGACACAGCCTGATGCTGCCATTCTCTAGCACACGTGTCTGTCTCAGAAGAAAAGAGATGTGGTGGCAGCACCCTCTGGCCAAATCACCTCACTCAGGGATGGAGCTCCTCAAAAGCATGCGTCCATCTGCTTAGAGGCTGTGCACACCAAGAGTTCACCGAGATTCATACTCCAGATCCAGCGAAAATGGAAGACTCGAGCGCTTCTGAATTTTTTGAAAGGAAACTAAATGGTTTCCCGTACAAGAGGATATGATTATTCCAGCCCATGAATACTTGGAGGGCCAAAACTGACTTAGCCACTCCCAAACCACATCAGACCTTCTCTCACACCATAAATTTTTTTTTCAGAAAAAAAGAAAAAGAAACCATGAAAGGAACTATTTCTGAAAAATAAATTATATGTGCAAGAAAAATATAATGGGAAATATATTTCTAAACAAAACGCTTTAGTCCATGGAGAAATATGTCTTCAATTATGTCTCAAGCTAGCATGCCAACTTGTACATGCGAGTAAGTCCTGTCATTTCTACGGAGCCTCAGTTCCAAATGACCCAAAGAGTAGTAACATAAGAAAGCCCAGCATTTTCCACTAGTGAAGAGGTTTTTTTCTCAGAATGTTATAGTAATCCAATATCTTCCAGGGGTGGTTATGCTTGGTCTTTATGGACGACACACATGGCCCCCAAATGACAAAGTGAATCACAAGCTAAGAAGGAGTTCTTGAGTGTGGACACAGTAGACAGTAGTCACTGTGGCTCAGCGTATACTCTTTCTAACAAAATTTGTCACTTAACAAATGACCTATGCAGAGTATTGGGAGGCATTGTCATCATGAGCGTGTCCTTCAGTTTTCTTATTAAGAATGGGTCAGCAAGCCTGGCTGTGCTTTACAGAACAGCAGTCGAGTTCAGGAAAAGCGCTTCACGCGCATTAGAAATTTACTCTAAATTTGCTTATATTACTGTTTTCTGTAGTCAGGCTATGAACTAAAGTCGTGGACTTTATACTGTAAATTGTCACCTGTGTACGCTCGTGGAGTAAGGCAGGTCTTCTAGCCCGCGCTGCAGCGTGTTCAAGTGTTCTCCAAAGCTTCTTGTCTGGGAATGTGATGGTCACGCCAACTCTGTGATAGGACAGAAAGAAAAAAGTAAGCCAGTCTAAGACTAAAATCCTAACGTGTCCTTAGAATAGCTGTAAAGCAAACAGTTTCCAAAAGAGGTTACCATTGTTTACCTGCTATAATACTTCCTGTAGTGGGTGCAGAGGCCAGAAGTCCAGCTGTGGGAAGTATCTCATGCTCACTAACAGGTGAGTTCTACAAAAATTCATTTGTTAGTTTCAAAGATCACACACACACACAAAAAAAAACCATTTGTGTACTCTCCTTCCTTTGTATATGCTCATGTGTGGGCAGTCACACATGTAGGTGCACATGCCAAAATGGAGCACAGGCATGATGGTTAGGGGACAAAGTGTGACGTCAGTTCTTAGATGCCTTCCTTCTTTTGTTCAAGACAGAGTCTTTGATTGGTCAGGAACTTCATCACTAGTGTGCTGTGCTCTGCATGGCTCCAGGAATAAATCCAACTGAGGCAAGGAGGGAAAAAAACCAAGATCAGACACTGGAAAAATAACAGATACACAGACACAGAAAAGCTAGGATTTGGACTCTCTGATGGGGAAGCCATGGCATCTTAGAAGTTCAACACGTTTATTATACACTGTTTATCTATTTTACGCATATGCATGCTCTGTCAACTTTATGCCAGAAGAGGGCATCTAATCCCACTATAAATGGTTGTAAACCATCATGTGGGTGCTGAGAATTGAACTCAGAACCTCTGGAAGAGCAGCCATATTAACCGCTGGGCCATCTCTCAAGCTCTTCTTATACACTGTTGAGTGAGGACAAGGTGCAGGGATGTTGCATCCATATGAACAAGGAGGTAATATTTGTAGGAGCCATGTCTGGAGTTGGAAAAAGCAATGCTGGATGCTTCCCGTACACATTGCCATTCATACCAGAGGAAGGCTTTGCCATTGCCAGGGGAAAGGCTTTGCTACTCCTACTGGGGTCCCAGACATTGCTATATTCGTGTGCATAACACACATTTGCTCAGGACTTCACTTGATCCCTATAACAGAGTATCTAAACAGGACCAATGTGTGCAAGGGGAGGACTCCAAGACCCTATAACACACCCAAGCCTGCAGCCATTTTGTGAACCTTCAGCCTTAGGCTTCTCCCATCCTGAGTGTATAAAGCTGTTACTTCCCTTTCTCCATGGCTTGGATTTCTATCCTTCCTGGTTCCTCAATTATTTGTTTGTTTATCTACCACTGTTGCAGAATTCATGCTCACATGTTTATGTGTCATTCAAATGATGTTCACAGGCTTATATGTCATCCCCACGATGTGAAATACCTGCCCACGAGTTACCAACCACTTGTCCCATACTTCCCCCTCTATGCCAAGCTGCTGGTGCTGAGCAGTAAGGGGTGCCTAACCCTAAAGCTTCTGCCCACACTTCTGTAGTTCCCCTTGCTCCAGGCACTGAAGGAAAGCCATGCCCCAGGTTCATGGTCCCAATCATACTAACTTCAAATGTGAAAATCCACCGCAGAAACAAAGAAAATTCAAGACAATTTGTCTGCTCTAAACATAACTAATTCCATAATAAAAGACCCCACTGAGAACAATCTTGGTAAACTTTCAGACATAGAATTCAAAATAAGGAATATAAGACTGGTGAGATGGCTTGGAGTTTGTCACCACTTTCTACTATTGCAGAGGACCTGGGTTTGGCTCCCAGCACTCATGTGACAGTTAATAGCTATCTATAACTTTAGTTTCAGGGGATTCAGTGTGTTTCTTCTGACTTCAGCAGACTTCTGTTAGAACATGTGCACATGCACACACACACACACACACATACACACACACATGCCTGTGCACACAAAATAAATATCTAAGAAGAGAATTATAAGTATGTCCAAAAGACAAAGAAATGAATGAAATAAGGAAGTCAATATAAAATTAAAAAATAGAATTTAATAAAAAGATAAATTTTCTGAAGAAAAGCCGAAGTGGTATAAGACTTGAAATTAAACCCTAAATAAGCCAATTAAAAATCTCACCAGAAAAACTCATGGACAGAATAGATTATGTGGGAAGCAGTATTGTGGCCAAAAGAGAAGGGAGAGGAATTGGTTCACTCAGTAAGCCAAGAGTAAATGTATAAAAGTCTATGATCAGAACATGAAAGAACTCTGGAACACCATGAAAAAAACCTAGCCTTTCTGTTATGGACTCAGAAGGAGAAGGATGTCATAGTGAAGGCAGAGAAAATATTTTCAATATCAGAGAAGAAACGCTTCTACATGTGGATAAAGAAATGCCCATCGGAGCCAGGCGGTGGTGCACACGTCTTTAATCCCAGCACTCGGGAGGCAGAGGCAGGCGGATCTTTGTGAGTTTGAGACCAGTCTGGTCTACAAGAGCTAGTTCCAGTGCAGGCTCCAAAGCCNAAAAAAAAAAAAAAAAAAAAAAAAAAAAAAAAAAAAAAAAAAAAAAAAAAAAAAAAGAAAGAAAGAAAGAAATGCCCATTAGGGCACAAGAAGCATACGGAACTCCAAGAAAGAAACTTGACACAGCATATTTTAGTCAAAATAGTAAAAGCACAGAATAATAAAAGGGTATTGAACTCTGCGAGAGAGAGAGATCAAGTCACTTAGGCAAGCCCATTAGAATAACACCTGATCATTCAAAAACTCTGGAAGGCCAAAGGGCCTGGAAAGGTGTATGGCAAAAATATGAAAGATCACAACTTTCAGCCAAGACCATTGTACCCAAGAAAACTATCTGTGAGATGTGAAAGAGAAACAAAGTAGACTGAAGAAGTTTAAGACCACCAAGTCAGCTCTACACGGTATACTGGAAGGAACATTTCCCTCTTAAGAGAAGCACAAAGATAGTAAAAAGATCACAAGGAATATATTAATGATTACAGCATAATCAGTAAAAAGAGGTCAAATATAACAACACAGAATCAGCAAGTGTGGGTGTGGTTGTGCACACATCTAATCCAAGCACTCAGGAAGGCAGAGGCAGGCAGATCTCTGTTGAGTTTGAGGCCAGTCTGGTCTACAAAGGGCATTCCAGCACAGCCAGAGCCACACAGAGAAACCCTGTTTTGAAAAACCAAAAACCAACCAACCAAACAACAAAAATCAACAAATGACAGAAATTAAAACATTGTAAATAAGTTTGATTATTAATAATATCTATTTCTCAAATAAAAAAACAGACCAGCAGATTGGATCAGAAAAAACGTTCATCTTTTAATGCCTCCAAGAAATGTAGCTTGCTATTAATAACAGGAACTAACTTAGGGTAAAAGAAAATAAAAGGTACTCCCAGCGAATGGAGTACTAAAAATGAAGCAGGTTTAGCTATTTAAGTATTTGACAAAAGGGACTTCAAGCCAGTCAAAAACAATGAGAAAGATTGCCTCATACTCCTCAATACAACAACACACCAGGAGTGTATTATAATTCTATAGTCATGTAACACTCCAAATTTCATTAAAATAGTTACTACGTGGCACAACAGATTCATCCCTCCAAACACTGCTAGTAACTTCAATACCCAATGCTCACCAGTAGACAGGTCACCTGAACAAGAACTAAACTCAGAAACACTGGAGCCAAGGGCACCATAAGTCAAATTGACCTCACAGAATCTAAAGCATCTTCCACCCAAATACCAAAGTGACACCATCTCCTTAGCACCCCGTAGGACTTCCTCCAAAACTGTCCAAACATTGAGACACGAAGCAAGCCTTAGAGAAAACAGGAAAATTAAAATAATTATATAAAATAATGGACTCTAACAGAGGTCCCAGAAATAAACCCACACAGTTACATGCATCTAATTTGGACAAAAGTGTTAAAAGTTTGCACTGAGAAAAGAACAGCATCTTAATTAATTAATGGTGCTGGGAAAAACTTGGTTTTACGTGTTGACAAAGGAAGGTAGATATGTATCTATCATCCTACACAATGTCAACTGAAAATGGAGCAAAACCCGTGATAAATAAACAAAACCTGTCTGGGTGATGGTGGTGCACACCTTTAATCTCAGCACTGGGGAAGCAATGGCAGGTAGATCTCTGAGTCTGAGAGTTTGAGTTACAGAGTGAGTTCAGGGACAACCAGTAATACATAGAAAACCCCTGTTTCAAAAGAACCAAAAAATAAAAAATAAAGGAAGAAAGGAAGGAAGAAGGAAGGAAAGAAGGAAGAAGGGAAGGAAGAAAGGTAGGAAGGAAGGAAGGAAGAAAAGACCCATCACAGCAACAAAGATATAGACTTAAACAAGGTATTTGAGAAACAAAAATTATGATAGCACAGAAAATAATCTGGGGAGCTGACAAGTGGAATTGTGCAAAATTGAAAAAGTTCTTACAATAAAGGCAGTTCTCACTAGAGGGGAGCAACACATACAGAAAGGGAAAAAATCTTGGCTCTCTACACATCAAATAGGAAACTAAGATACAAAATACACACATGGAATTGTAAAAGTAAATACCAGAAAAGAAGTGATCTAATGAGCAAAGGGGCTAATTTATTGAACAGGCAATCCTCAGAAGAAAAAAATAATGGTCAATAAACACTTGAAAAATATTCAAGTCCTAACCCATCACGGAAATGCTTGCCATCAGAGCACATATGTGCACTAAGTGGACTCAGAGAGTTGTATTTGGACATGTATTCATATATATATATATGTGCATGCTTATATTTATATATACGGCTATATGCTAAGGATTCCGAGTCAATGTGTCAAAGAAACACTTAAAATTCTGTTTATTACTGCTCTTACTCATAATACCCAGAAATGGAGCAAGCATATGTCAACCAGAAAAGAAATGGATAAAAAAAATGTGATACACAATTATATTTTATTCATCCATAAAGAAAAATGAAATCTTGAAAAGGTTTCCCAAAAAAATAAGTGGAAGTGGAAATCATTATTATGTAATGAAAGACAATCTCAGAAAGATGAATACCACATTTTCTTTTATTTGAGGAATCTACTTTTAAAATTGTGTATGTGGTGCGTGTGTGTGTACCTGTGTGTGTGTATAAATCTTGAAATTGAAAAAGGGTGTCTTGAGAGTGACAGAATATATCTTAAGGAGTGTGGGAAAAGGAGAAAGAAAGAACATACTGAAATGAAATCATCAGTCAGATGTAGGCAATTGCACAAGGAAGGACAATGGGAAGGAGAATAAATTAGAACAGGTGTAATGAAACATATGCATGGAAATGCCATAATGAAACTCATTTCTCTGTATGTTAAGTTGCATAATTCATAAGAAATAAAATTTTAAAGTGAAAGAAAGCCAGTTGACGGGACACAGCTTTCCGAAGCTGTCTCCTGCAAACGAGCCTTGATGGGCAAAAGGTGCGGAGGAACACCAGGGTTTTTGAATGGGTCCTAGACAGGGTGCACATAATATTAATGCTCACTGGCTGTAGCCTAGTAACGTGCCACACTATCAACCAATGAAAGTAGAAACCGTCTCCGGATGAGAGCGCTGGGGTTTTAAGTGTCCCGTGATTTCTCTGTCTTCTTCTGGGTATTTCAGTGGATCCACTTCTCAGTCTTCTCTGTTTTCTACGTCTTTCTTTCTTTTGCCATGCTTCATTCTAAACACATATTTTTGGCACATGTGGTTAGTTAAAGCCATCAAGTTAAGACTTTAATTTTGGTGGTTTATTACTAACTACTAGAAACTTAAATATTTCAAATCAGTAAGTATTTTTATGTTCCCCAAATACATCACCAAGTTTTGGTGTATTTAAAGAATAACTATGGTTTTAAATAATTCTGTTGTAGGAAGCTTTTGTTATCTGTTTAAGTTAAATTTCACTTCTTTTGGCATTCACTCATGGCTCCATGTTTCTTCCTATATTGTATCCTGTATGTTGAAGGCAAGCTCCCCAGAGCTATTCTATTTGCCTCGCCAGAATAGAAGTCTGCAAGCATAGCAACCTGAAACTCCTTTAAGCCAACATTATATCTTTGGAATTTGGTTTTGTTTTGGATCATGTAAGTTGTGTCCACTCAGGATTCTAAGGTTTTGTAATTTTGCATTAAATTATTATTTCTCCAGGTGAACTTTGTCTTCGATTTCAAACTAATATTCTTTCCTTGTAGTCTCTTGAAGGAAAGGCACAGAGGTGGCGCATGTTTATTTTTAGTGCACTTTCACACTGTAGGGAGACGCTGGTACCCATTGTAGTCCTGTGGTTGTCATCCCTGCCTCTCCACAAAGTCAGGTGTCTGCACTGGGATGAACCCTCCCCTCCAAACAGGGTCTGTTAGGTGGAAACACGAGTTCATGGTTTTCTGTTTCTGTTTCTGAGCTCCTGGTTGTAAGCAAGTAGGAATGTTACAACCCTGGAGCTTCGAAGATATCCTAACTCATCGGGAAGACAGGCTGTACCTAGAGCAGCGATAGAACAGCTCTGGAAGCTGGAGCCGCAACAGAACCGCTCCGCTCTAGAGAGAAAGGTATTTTGACTTGACAGAAAGCCAGGCTACACTAGAGCCACAACAGGACAGATCTAGAGGTTGGAGCCACAGTAGGACTGTTCAACCATTGAAGGAAAGGTATCCTGACTTGGTGGGAAGTCAGGTGATACCTGAAGCTGGGGTGCAATGGGGGATGGTTCTCCCCACAAAATATAGCAATCCTGCTCCTCTCCTAGAGACAGCTGAGTTCTGCTCTGTTCCCCTAAGGGAAGGAACTAGCAGAGCTATTTGCTTCTGTTGTGTCCAAGATGTTACTTCTTCTGCTCCACTCTGCTAAAGGGGAAGACCCTGCAACCTCCCGCTCAGATGTAAAGTGGTTACTTTTTCTGCTGAGCCTTGCTCAATCCTCCTAAAGGAACATCTCAGCAAGGTTGTTTTTTTTTCCTGAGTTCCCTTAGGGACTTCTCAGCAAGGTTCTCTTCTGCACCAGAGGATAAAGATCTTCACCCAAGACTCTTTTGAGAAAGAGATTTATTTGGGAAGGAGGAGTTCAGGAGAGTGGCTGCCTCTCCCAGAGTAGGAGAGCATAGCCCCCAAATGAACAGGCAGAGGGGTTTATATAGGACTTCTTAAAGGTGGAGTTTTCCAGGGAGAAAATTTTCTACTCAGGGATTGATTAGTTTCCCTGCTCAGGGATTGGTGAGTGTAGGAGGAGCCACTTGTTGGTCCTGGCAGCCCAGAACTGAAATAATCACACAAAAACTGTATTAATTAAAACATTGTTTGGACTATTAGCTCTAACTTCTTATTGGCTAACTCTTATATTAATTTAACCTATTTCTATTAATCTGTATATCACCACAAGGTCGTGGCCTACCAGCAAAGTTTCAGCACATCTATCTCTGGCAGCTCCACAGCGTCTCTCTGACTCCGCCCTTCTTTCTCCCAGCATTCAGCCTAGCTTTCCCTGCCTACCTAAGTTCTGCCTTGCTATAGGTCCAAAGCAGTTTCTTTATTCATTAATGGAAATCACAGCACACAGAGGGGACTCCCATATCAGGTTAGTTTTATTGGTCAGAGGCAGAGATGGCTCTGACTTCAGGGCCAAACTTGGTTTCTTTCACTGGTCCTTTTTAGTCTTTTGCCTCAAATTTTACAGCCAGGATATATTTCTTTCACTGGCTCTGATTCTAGGGCCAAAAGTCTGTTTCTTTGGCTCTGGTTTCAACGTCAGGGTGTTTTCTTTGGTTCTGAGTTCAAGGCTAAAGCGTTTCTTTCACTGGCTCAGGTCTCAGATCCAGGGCATGTTTCTTTCACTGGCTCTGGTTCCAGGGACAAAGTGTGTTTCTTTGGCTCTGGTTTCAATGTCAGGTCTTTTTCTTAGGTTCTGGGTTCAGGGGTAAAAATGTTTCTTTCACTGGCTCAGGTTTCAGATCCAGGGTGTATTTCTTTCACTGACTCTGGGTTCAGGGTCAGGCTGTTAGATTTCATGCTTAGGGATTGGTTTCTTTGGCTGGCCCTTTACCCTACACTGGTTTTATCTAGTTTGAGGCTTGCCTTGTCTCTACACTGAAATACATTTTAAGAACTGAGAATTTTAGAAGCAGCTTATCCAAGATCTCTTCCTTCCAGTGGGATAAGTAGACCACTTGGGTGGTTGTTTTTCTGCAGGGGAAGGTCATTCCTATTTTCTGCTGTGCTCTTTGGTTTTTACTTTGCTCTGTTTCTGACTGTACTCAGGTGCGTGCGTGCGTGCGTGCGTGTATGTGTGTGTGTGTGTGTGTGTGTGTGTAAACTTCTCTAGCCCCTAGGCCCTGTTTTCCTGTGTATTATTATATATTAAAAATGCGCTTTCAGGGCTGGAGAGATGGCTCAGTGGTTAAGAGTACCACCTGCTCATCTAAAGGTCCTGAGTTCAATTCCCAGCAACCACAGGGTGGCTTACAACCATCTGTAATGAGATCTGGTGCCTTCTTCTGGCCTGCAGACATGCATGTAGGCAGAATATTGTATACACAATAAATAAATAAATCTTTTAAAAATGCGCTTTCATCTTCGTGTTTACCTCACAACACTGAAGTTTCCAATCTGCCCATTCCTAGTTTGAGAGAGAAAGGCTCATGCATGTGTCCTTATTCTCTATACCCCCAGTGATGATTAGAATGGTTTCTGATGAGTAAGAGAATTTAATATTCACTGCATTCACAAACAAATACAATTTCACCTCTTTGTTGTTTACTCTCTGTTTCTTTTAATGGCTCTTGGATATTTCCTGGGATTGACTGATTTACATTGACTCAGTGACCTGGTTAAGCATTAGGATGGTTCAGCCCTATGATAGCATAACAGAAATGAACTTGGTACTCATCAAATATGAGAAAATATGCTTAGCATGTATTTCTATCATCAACAACTTGTGCTAAATCATAGCATAATTATTATTTAATTTTCAGGTGATCTTTGAAGTATTTATAAATATTGATGTAACTGATGATTTAAAGCTTCAGTTATATGGCTAGACACTTTAGAAGAAATTAGAAAAAAATTACGTGGTACTTTACCTGCTAAATCTCTATTTTGTTGTTCACTGGAGACCCCAGGAACAATGTCTCCAAGCTGGAATGGTGGTTACCCTTCTGCATGGTCCACTGTCTTTCAAAGAAATATACTCTTTTCACCCACTATAGTGGGCCAGACTTGGTGCCAGCTTCTTTGAGGCTTGTTCCCAGTTATGTTAGACCTCCAGTTTCCTGTTTAGCTACCCCAGTGTAAGATACTGTTAGGAAAGAGCCAGGCAGCCATTTCAATTGTCTTCTGGAAAACACTGTTTACAAAGGCTTACAGGCCACAATGTTCTGATTAAACACTTAATTAGGCATAATAAAAATATTGCCAGTTTTAAATAATTGATTCACTCATTAGCTTAATATGCTAATGATGGAGCCTTATGAATAGGAAATGGAATAAAATTTAGCCTCTGAGAAAAATGGGTTGAAATTAGATTTTTACGCTAAGACTTCTCAGAGTAAATTGCCAGCTTCCAATAGATAGGAGCCATCCTCTCACTGTTTCAGCCACTGCGCGGCCTTCTAGGAACTAAACTGTTTACAAAGAAAAACACTGAAGTTTGGCCTCCTTGTGTATTTACTTTGGATATTGCTGTGGGCCACGGGACTTAACTGAAAGACTCCTGTGCTCAGAGCAGAGTGGTCTGTGCCCAGATGGTGGTTGTACTTCCCCCTTTGAGCAAATGAAATGCTTAGTACACATGTTCCATTTAACATTTTTCATTTTCAGTACAAATTTGTAAACACGGGGTAGAATAGTGAATTATCAAACACCCAACACTTAGTTTACGCTTGAACATTTGGCGTTAGCCATGCCTTCCTCATGTATTTTGAATCAAATTATGCACTATCATTTTATATGCAAGTATTTTACTACATATTCCCTAAACTATAATGAATCATAAAAATATAGCCTAAAATTATCACAGCTTAAAAATTAATAATATTTTCTGTAAGGCTGGGTTTGTGGCTAAGTATTGCTTAAATTTGCTTTTATCCTGGAATATCTTGTTTTCTCCATCCATGATGAAAGAAAGCTTTGCTGGGTATAGTAGTCTGGG
>JAQHUG010000194.1:517678-532158 GCA_028555095.1 Dicrostonyx torquatus | reverse complement strand
CATAGGACAGGGTAACCTGCACCATCTTAAGGAAGCAGGGGGAGGGCAGGGGGGTAGTGGGGGAGCGGGAGGGCCGGGAACAAGGGGAGTAAATGTAAACTTTGCTTTTAACAAAAATAAATGAATAAATTAAAAGAAAAAAAATTAATAATATTCAATAAATGATAATCTAATCTATAGTCCTGGTTTACATGAGCAATTGTCTTAAAAAATGTTATAAATTTTAAATGTGTTCTAATTTGTTGTTTGAATTAGATTGCAAATGATACCCAAATATTACATTTCACTCACAATTCTTCAGATTCTCTTCTATCCTGAGAATACCTGTTGTATACTAGGCTTCTGCTGAAACTAGGAGATGTACCATAGAGAATTATTAAAGTCTAGATGTTTGTGGTTCTCTCCTTGTGGGAGCTGAATCTAGAAACATTATCAGATCCAGGAGCTGGTGGCATTTTGAGTCGTAAGTCAAGAAAATGTATTATATAGTTCTCCATGTCTTATACACATATATTCAAACATGCTTAGGAAGTTCTAAGCTGTTCCAGGTTTTCTCAAATTTTTAACAAGAAAACCACCCAAGTCAATTGAATTGGTGAGGCCAGGATTTCTTTTTTCAACCTAATACAAGCTCAGCTTTCCAATTTAACAAAGAAAGTTGCCTGGACATTGGTTCACAGACAGTGTTTTCTCATTGGCAAGGATTGTAGACATATTTCTGCATTATTGTAAACAAAACAATTAGTCACAATACTGAGTTTTCATTACATATTTATTCTTATTTGTTCTCATATACAACTGCTCACCCAAGATCTACCTCTCTCCTGTATCCCCCACAACAAAGGTGCTTTTTCTTCCATAGCTTTTGTACTCCATAACCTCTCTCCCACCTTTAGAATGCTCCTTCTCAGTAATGTCCCTTGGAAATTTATCACATCATACACACACACACACACACACACATGCACACACACACACATGCACAAACCTGAGGCTTGTATATGAGAGAAAATATGTCTTTGTTTTTCTGAGTCTGGCTTTGCTTTTCTTTGGTCAACACACATCATCTCACACTCCTGAGATGCACATGAACAAAGCAGGCTGAAAAGATCTCAAAAGAATCTCTCTGTTTTCTTCACTCTGCTTTGTAGTATTTCCTCATTGTTATCTTTGCCATAGCTGTGCAGATTTGCTGCAAAGTCTGAACTCTAATCTTCACTACCATTCACGAGTACCATGGGTGTCTTTATGGCACACTCATTCCCTTGCTAGTTTACAAAGAGTTAAACTTTTGTGCACTTTTACTTCTTCTATTTCTCCCCAACTTTATTTACCAGAGTAAATAAACCTGCATATAAATGAGTTGCAGATTAACACTGCAACTTAGATCATGTCTCCTTTTTTCTCTAAAGAACCCTCTCTATTTATTACAAATTCTAACCTACTCCCTAACCACCACATCTCTGTCAGATATTCAAGTAATTATGACATGGTTTTTTGTTTTTTGGTTTTTTTTTTTTTTTGGTTTTTCGAGACAGGGTTTCTCTGTGGCTTTGGAGCCTGTCCTGGAACTAGCTCTTGTAGACCAGGCTGGCCTTGAACTCACAGAGATCCGCCTGCCTCTGCCTCCGGAGTGCTGGGATTAAAGGCATGTGCCACCACCGCCCGGCATGACATGGTTTCTACAACCAAGTTGTTCATGGCTAAATCAACATCACACAAGAAACAATTCTTCAACTTACTACAAAGCTGAAATCTATTGATAAATGTTTTCTGAACACATAAAATACTACACAATAATAGCATATGGCACTAATGTAATCAGTGGGATTTACAAACCAATATTTGCTTTTAAAACCATTACTACAGTTTAAATATCAATGTATGCATGTTTGAAAAAATGGATGAAAGTCAAAAATAGAATTGCACACAAAATATTGATATGATAGCAGATACTGTGGGAAAACGAGAGGAGAGACTGTGCTCAGAGAAAAAGGCATTAGAACTCGGGCTTCGAGGTCTAGGTAGGGATTTCCAGTGGATAAGTTGTTACCTATTGTCATACATGGATAACTTTAATATCCCTATGACTTGGATCATTTAGGATGCTAATAAAAAGTACTTCAAACGTGGGACTAGGAGCAACAGAGATCTGATCCTGGGACGTCAAAGATACCAGGAAATTCATTTTCTGGGAAGGGCCCAGATGTTGCTCGCAAATGTGTTTTCTTGCTGAGTTCTCACATTGCAGAAGGAGCAAACATAGTTTCTGGGGCATCCTTGACAAAGAACTAGAGCCACAGTTGAGTATTCTACCCCCAGAGCCGTTGTAGGTAGAGCTTATTTGTGTCTTAGCAGTTGCTCCCAAGCAACCATTCAGAGACTTATTAAATTAAAAAAGAAGGTTTTAATTTTAGCATAGTAAAAGTAACAAAAACAGTTAACAAGTAAGAATTGTGGTTACAACATCCAGTCCATTTACATTTGACAAAATTAGAGAAAATACTTTCTTACCTATCTTAATCTTGTGAGTCTAAATTTTTTTGGCTTAATTTATTTTTAATCATAACTAAGGGAAACTGTAAGTTTAATTATTTAGTCTTTAACTCCCTCAAAGATCTCAGAAGGGTATAATGTTACCTAACAACAGGGACATCTGGCTGCCTGGACAGTCATCCAAAGCTCTTCTGCAAGGTTGGGGCCTCCAACTTTGTCTTATAGGCCTGGTATATCTGACAGACATTTCTGAGAAGCAGGAATTTCGAAGGACTGTCCTACCTTATCTTGGCAACATTTGGCAGTTGCTATTTTGTATTCTTCTGGTCCAGTTGGGACAGTATGCTGTCAGAAAGAGATGCAAGGAAAATTTCTTGCCCCAAATGGCTAGCTTTTGTGATAAAGAAAGAAAATTTCATACAAAGTTCTTGAATGACCATCATCTTCTCTAGAAGTAAATTGCTGTTGTCAAGAGAAGACATGTCTCACTGTCATAAAAATTCATAGGTTATTAAACATATTAAGTGCCATATTCTATCTGTCTTTGAAGTATTTGAAGACCATCTATCTAAGTATATTTGTGTATGACCTTGAAAACACAACTAACATGAGTATAAGATTGACTATTACGAATGACTAACATATCTTAATCTGTATTTCTTAATTATACCTTACATTTTTAAATGAGCTGCATAAGCAGAATACCCCAAATAAGATTAGAAACATACATGCAGTATAATAAAATTAAGTTTAAATTTGTATTAATAAACCAAAATCTATATCAATGTAAAATATTTTGAGATTAATGGTTGCTTTTTGGATTAAAGTAAATTCAGTAATCAACCTATTTCCCTTTCATTCTTACATTATATCCCCCTTTTTATTTTAGAATAAAATCTTTGAATTTAACTCTTTTGTTTAGCTTTTTTCTATGACCAAAACCAACTTGCAACCAACCCCTTTTACATGATTCATAATCCATTAAATTCATAAGCCATTAAACAACTGAAACCCATCCATATCTCATCTCTCAGAAATGTGGGCATCTTTCACTAGACTACTTCCTATTGTCTGTGGGTACCTTTGGGGGAACCTTGAGAAAATCAGGGTAATTGTTGAGTTTTGACTGAAGTAGTTTTTGAGGTTGGACCATATCAGTCAGCAGCCTTGAAGCTGTTTTGGATGCAGAGTTCTGAGACCATAATAGAGGTATTTTGAGATGTTGGATCATCTGAGTCATCTGTTTTCACTGGTGTATGGTCTTCTTCTAAAAATACATAAACTTTAAAAGGTAACATACATTTTTGTATTAATATAATTATAGACTGTACATTTTACACGTTAACCAAAAATTAATTTTTCTATGTTTGAGCATTTAAAATAATCATTATGTGTTTTGTAGGCTTTTTTAAGGTTTATTTGTTTATGTTTGTACTCAGAATTTATAGGGATCTTTCCAAATCAAACCTGAGTCGTATCAATCTGGAATAAATCCATACCTTCTCATTTCTTGTAGAAGTAAAAGTATAACTGCTCCTCCAAAGTAACACCAGTTTTGACTTGCATTTTGAAGTCAAGATATTTTTGAAATATATAGGTTGGTTTAATATAGCAGTTTTTATAATCCAATGTGTCTCAGCAGCAAACAAAAATTCAAAGACAAAACTAAAACATACAGGTTCCAGACTCCCCATTTATTTTTCTTTACATTACTTTATTCTTTATTTAAAGACATTATTTTATTTAATTATTTTTATGATCATCTTTATAATTTCTCTTTTCTCCCCCAAGCCTATGTACACTGCTAAACAAACTGTTATTTACTTATATTTAGAAGATTTTGTTTTTGTTTTTGGGTCTTTTTTTTGGGGGGTTCGTCTGTATATGTCTTTGGTGTATATCTCTAATCTTTTCTGTATGCATGAGCAAAATTTAAACCCAGCATCTGGCTTAGTGCATAATGTTTTGGCAAAGCTCATGTTGGTGGGTCAAATCAGCAATCAGCAGTTGGGAGATAAGTCTCTGTACCACAGCCAGCATGAGATACATGAGATTAGTAAGCTGTATGTGGCTCCATTTTTTGTGTGTTTAGAACATTTTAAAAAGTTTTCTAAGGTCTTCTGTTAATATAGGTATCCCATGTTGGGCACCATTTGTAGGCAGAGTTTCTCTGTATCCTAGCAACTACTCCCAAGTAACCTTTCAGGGATTTATTATCAAGTATAAATGCCTGGCTAATGGCTTATGCTTATTACTAGCTAACTGTTACATTTTAAATTAACCCATATTTCTTATGGCTCCTCTGCCACATGGGATGACCTTCTTTCAACTTGGCCCTTCATCTTGTTTCCCTCTGCATCTCTCACAGCTCCCCAGACTCCACCTTCTTCTTCCCAGTGTCCTCTGTGTCTTGCTATCCCACCTACGCCTTCTAACTGGATACTGTCCAGTCAGTTCTTTTATTAAATCAGTCATGAGTCACCTTAGCAAAGACACATCTTCAAGGTGTACAAAAAGACTATTCCATAACAGACTACAGCTGAGTACTTTGCCCTCTAGTGAAGTGATGAATACTCTACCCTTACCATCTAGTTGCTTCCCAAGAACCCATCTGATGACACTATATTTGGGATTAGAGCTTTAAAATAAAGGAGTCGTAGGCATATATCAGCACTCATTTTACTTGGGTGTACTTCTAAGATTTACAACAGCTGACAATAAACATGAAGATGACATTAGTGTCTGTGCTAATGCTGACAATATATATGAGGAGCACATGAGCGCTGCTGACATGTGGCAGTGGTGACTTCACTAAAAATGAAATATGATTTATAAAAGAAACCTTTGTTTAAAGCATCCTCTATGTATAATAATATAATAAACATATTAAATAGCACTATATTATAGTGATTTGATATGGTTTTAAGTAAAAGAAAAATTTCAGATTACCGAACCTCTCTGTACAGATTTGGGGGAAAAATCATTTTTTTTCTAAGTGGGTCAATATGAAAAATACATTCAGTGACAGCTCATGACTAATTCCTGTTGCAGTAATGGTAAATAATTGAGCATTGAATGAGAATCAAGGCTTTGTTTCCCTAGTTTTTATGGTGGCTTTGTGGATTCAACTTCCTGTGTACTGAAGTAGCAGAAGTATTTTTGCATTCCAAAACAATCAAACTTGTGTTAGTCTTTTGAGGTAGCAATTGTGAAACAAGCCTTTTTAAATTATTTATTTATCCATATATTTAATATGCATGAGTGTGGACCTGAGCACATGTATTTCCACCATATGTGTGCAGTGTAGATTTCTGCATAGGTCAGAAGAGGGGTCAATTCCCAGATACTGGAGTAACAGGTTGTGGTAGTTTGAAGGTAATTAGCCTACATAATCTCATAGAGTGGAACTCTTAAAAAATGTGGCTTTGTTGGAGTATGGTCTTTTTGAAGGAAGTGTGTCATTGTGAGGGTGGACTTAGAGGTTTCCTGTGCTAGATTACTCAGGATGTGCCCAGTGTCTCAGTCGACTTCCTCTTGCCTGCAAGACATAGGACTCTCAGTCACTCCTCCAGCACCAGATCTGCCTGCATACTGCCATGTTCCCCATCATTATAATAAAGAACTGAACCTCTGAAATTGTACCTCAATTATATGTTTTCATTTGCCATGGTCATGGTCTCTTTTCACAGCAATAGAAACCCTAATTAAGACACAGATGGTTATGAGCCATTCAGTGTGATGCTGGGAACTGAACTTGGGTCCTTTGTAAGGGCAACAAAGTGCTCTTAACTGTTGAGTTATCTCCCCACCCTGAAAGAAAACTTTTTATATATATTTTACTCCACTAGACTGCACACACTTCATCTACATCATCAATGCACTGAACCAACACCAATTCTAATGGAAGTACCATGGTGACTTTTTTTCTTGCATTGTACTAATAGGTTAATAAATTTGTTCCTTTAGTGAAACATCATCAAAGCTGTAAACTGGTGCTAACTGGGCATGACTGGAGTCTCAGAGCACGCTTCAGTTGGATAAGGTGCATGGAGGGGCAACGCACAGATAACTCAGCACTTCCTCCACAGACTTTCTTCCTGTTGTTACTGCCCCATTTCACTTCCCAAAGCTTAGCTAATGGATGGATGAGTACACATGTCTGGCTCCACTTTGGATTGGGAAATCAGTGTACATATTTATAAGCACCATTAAGATGATGTTGACAATGCATTTGTGTATTTACACTCACTAGAAAGACACACACATACACACACACACCACTTGCTTGCCATGAAAGACTACCATTTTACTCTTATGCTGGGGAAAATTGAAGGCGCAAAGCCAAGTATGCTCTTAGTTTCAACTAGTAGAGGCTCGAGCTTAACATGAGGTCTGGAAAGCAAATGCGGTGACCTTTAAAGGAATCAAGAAGAAGCTATTTCCAGAATATTACTAAATGCTACATTTTAAAGGTTCTAACCTTATTCGATATAACTGTATAATATCAGACCGCCCTTGTGAGGGAAGGAGCTGCCTTCATCCCACAGTACAAGTCGCTTACAGAAGAGATGGGGAAAGTTATTACTTTCCAACTTGCAAACGGCAAAGTTCAGCAGAGTTCCTTTTGTGGCCCGCTGCATGAAATAGGGTTTAAAGATTGCTTGAAGAATGAGGAGCTTCTTGACCTAACAAAAATTATAAATCTTTCTTCAAATAACAATAGCTATATCATTGTGCCAAGCATCTCATGTCCCTAGTATATATACTACACCTCTCACGGTACAAGTCAGCCAGTAAAACTGACCCTTGATGAGCCTATGACATTAATTCTATTCATTCTTCCATCCAATTAATAATAATAATTGATATCTAACATAGAGAATAAAAGTAAAGAAAAGGTATATGGGAGATAATTTTTCATCAAAAGGAACCCTAAAACAACGTTTGAACCCCATAACAAAGGATTTCCACCATGAGGATCTCTTGGGTTAATTTGAAAAGCAGCAACAACAACAAAAACAATGAGTCTGTAAAGGGGATTGTTTTTAACATTTATAAAAGTTTCCAGGAAAAAAATATATATAGAAAAAAAATATATATAGAATATATATATAGAAAAAATATATATATAGAATATATATATATATTTAAATATATATAATATATATATATATATATAGAGAGAGAGAGAGAGAGAAACAGGGGCAAAATGCTGACTTTAATAATACTGGTCATACTGTTTCGCAATATTATGCTCTATAAAACATTTACACTTGACCACACCTTTGTGTGGTTAATTATTCTCAGACATATTGTAGTTTACAGATTGAAGATAAAGATTTTTAGAAGGTCAATGCAGCGAATGCTTTTCTCACGCTGCATAACCCACACCCGTAGAAGGTGTAAGTTGCCAATTGTCTCATGAGTGTAGGATTTCTAAGTCAGTCAAGCATAGGAAAGCATTAGGTGTGGCCCCTCATAGTCAGAATTATTTGTCGCTCACCTTTTAGCAAACATAAAACAGCAGCAAATTATACTGGCTATCTGCAAATCACAGTGTGCATAAGAGCGTATTATACTGAGTGCCAATGGACAACTAGACTTTTGTGATGAGCTGAACGTTTTGCTTGTCTTTAAAGTACACTGGAAAAATCCATTTTAGTTGAGATAAAGTTGGTTTTGGGTATTAATTGGTTTTCCTCACCTAGAACTGAAAGGTTAAGTCCACAAGCAGAAAACCATTCTGTGACACTTAACAATACCCTGAGTTTTCCAGCTAGACAGAATATTCTTAGGGCTCTACTGAGGTCAGAAAAACAATTGTGTAAAGGTTTTGAGACCTTTACTTATACACCAGAGCCCCAAGGCAAAGAAACTAATACATACACTGAACAATAAACAAAGCTGGGCGCGGATGGGAATGTAGTAGTTAAAGGTGGTGTGCAAACCGAATTGAAAGTGAGTTCAGTTTTGAAAACAAGGTGAGGAAAACCCAGCCAGCAGTAAAATGTCCAATTAAGAAGATGCTTAAAGCAAAAGATCTTACTAAGGGTTCCCTTGTGACTTGGGACACTGTGATTTCAGAAGGTCCTTGACTGGATGACATGAAGCCTAAGCTCGGTTGGCAAGGGCTGTCTGCTAATAGATTGAACTGATGAAGGGGCAAGGTGTCCCTGTTGTCCTGTTGATTGTCTCTAGCATGAAGCAGAATATGTGTTGATTTTCAGTGTGAGCCAGCACCACAGGAAGTCAAATGTTATGCTTTATAATGTTCCCGAGGTCTAGTTCCTGCAGCCTGAGACATGAAAAGGTGGGCCTCGGAAAGCTGACGACAGTGAGATCCCCATACTAACCCATCTGAAATTATCCGGTACTTAGTCTTTAATAACTCTTAGGACTTTCCACCCTTTGCTCTTCCACAGTAGTAGAGCAAACTGTCTGTCTGAGACAGTTTAATAATCACTCAACAAAGGTAATCAAATGAAATCATATTTAAAAAGCTGCACAACACGTTTCAAATTCTTCTCATATTCTCTTTATTTGTCAATATTCTCTTAGAGGAACAGATCATAATACATAAAAGTAAATATGTAATTTGTATATGTACATATAAATGTATTGGGTCTACTTTAAAATAGTAACAACAGCAGAATCATACCTGAGAGCTGAGAACCCAAGGGACTCAGTCCTTGACACCGGGCGCCTTCGCTGTCCAAATAGTGCCATCCTGGCTGTCTTTACTGGAGAAGCGTCTGTCGGTAGTTCAGGCCACAGAGTTAGTGTTTCGGCAATCCTAGTCTAGCACCAAAAATCTGAAGGGTTACTGGAGAGCCACTGGTCTCTAGTCCATGATGGAAACCTGGAAACACTGGTTCTGATATCAATAAAGGGATAAACAGCAGTGACAGCATGAATCAACTTAGTGGCAAGAGGGAACCCGAGCCAGCAAAGGGCAAGATGATCTTTCTTCTGTTATGCCCTTTGTACCTGGGCTGCTACCAGACGTGCAGCCCACAGCTGGGATAGGTCTTCCCACATCAATCAAAATCGCCCAGATACTTCTTCATTTAAGACTCCCTACGCAGGTGTTAATGGATGCCTGGCAAGGAGACATTAACTCCAGTATACTGAAAAGGTACCTGGACTCCTGTGAACAACCCCTTGCTGAGCTGCTGAGAGCAATCCTAATGATATAGGATCACCAAAACTGAACAAATAAGTAAAGATGCCATAACAGGACGAGCTGAGTTAAGGAAAGGGTAGGGTAGGGTAATGGAGAATAAATGTGATCAAAAGGCACTATATACATGTATGAAAATGTCACAATAAAGAGCATCATGTATAATTAATATATAGTAATAGAATGCTTTCAAAGCTTACATTTTAGGATGACAGATCCTAATTTGCATATTGATTACAATACTGAAACATCCCATTTGGCTACTTGAAATTGTAGGTGTGATCTTAGCTGATTTTCATTGTGCTCAGAGAGCACTCATTGTAAGCAACTTCTTCTCCAACAGCTGACAAACATATATTGAGTCTCCCATCCAGCCTATTTCTGTGAACATCAGGGAGAAAGTGGACACACCCAGGGTGCACAGCCACAGTCCTGTGATTCACAATATGTTTCAGACCACGAGATAGTCTGATGGCTGCCACGGCTTCTCTGTGGACAAACAGCATGAAGATGGGCACTAAGGATGGGGCTTTTTTTCCCCTTAAATCATAAAGGCTATGCCTTCTTTGCTGCAAGAAGAGTTACTGTAACTTCACTTGTGACCCCAGTATGCCAGCACCAGTCTAATCCATGGCACGCACACACACACACACACACACACACGCACACACACACACGGCATTATCTAATATCTAAATGGGGGAATTTCTAAGGTAGTGTGAGTTTTAAGAAGCTAAAATAAAATAAAAACTAAGTTGCAGGGTTATTTTACCTATTTAAGGCAGAATTTGTCAAAAACTGATATAGAAAAATTTATACAGAAAATTACTTCCATCTCTGGACAGGACAGCAAATTCCACTGTGCCCACAAAATGTGATGATCTGTTCCAACACATGCCACTCACTGTATGTGATGTCTGAAAGGCGCCATCTCCTCGCTCCTATTTCCAAATAAACTATTATTAAGGATATTGCCTTAATTTTACATACTTCTTGGAGGTAGAGTGATTTATAATATGTAAGTATTTGTACCTCATTATATTCAATGAAAAATACTTATTTTGATGTCTAACTAGGATAGCTGCATGAATAAAAAAGTCAATATCTAACTTTGACAATAAATTTAATTAACTTTCTATTTAAAATGTTATTTGAGACCCATTAAAACATTATCTATCAGAAAATATTACAATGGTTTGTAGTATGATCTAATAAATCACTCTGTTAAATGTTGTGTAAAATTGTTGATTTTGAGCATACAGAGATACTGCTGAAATCAATGACATCATATGGCAACTTCAAATATTCTACGAAAGTCTTGGAAGGGGTTGGGGAAGGGGGAAGGGGAGGGAGAAAGAGAACATAAGGAAATGGGATACTCAAGAAGAGGGAAGGGCAGTGAGGGAGAGAAAGGAAAGAGACATCTTGATTGAGCAAGCCACTATAGGGCTAGTGAGAAATATGACACTAAAGAAAATCCCAAGAATCCCCAAGGATGACCCCAGCAACAGTGGAGAGGACACCTAAACTGGCTTTCCCCTGTAATCAGATTGATGACTACCCTAATTGTCATCATAGAACCTTCAACCTGCAATTGATGGAAGCAGATACAGAGATCTACAGCAAAGCACTGGGCCGAGCTACCTGAGACCAGACCAAGAGAGGGAGGAGTGATGATATGAGCAAAGGGGTCAAGACCGTGATGGGGATACCCACAGAAACAGCTGACCTGAGTTAGTGGGAGCTCGCTGACTCTGGACTGAGAGCAGGGGAACCTGCACAGGACCAAATTAGGCCCACTGAATGTGGGGGACAGTTGTGCGGCTTGGGCAGTCTGTGGGGCCACTGGGAGTGGGTCCAGGATTTATCCCTAGTGCTTGAACTAGCATCTAGGAGCACATTCTCCTTGGAGGAATATTTTGCTCAGCCTAGAGGTAGAGGGGAGGGCCTTGGTCTTGCCTCGAAGTGAAGTGTCAGACTTTGTTGGTTCCCCATGGGAAGCCTTACCCTTTCTGAGGAGTAGATGCGGGGTGGGATGGAGGGAAGGGTGGAGTGGGAGGAGGAGAGGGAGTGGGAATGGGGATAATGCTATGTAAAATAAATAAAGACTGTATTAAAAATTCTTAATAAAAAAGTCTTTTATCTAAGACCCTTGAATAATTCTATTGACAGCCTTATCGTATTAAGACAGAGCCCTAAATTCGAATGGCAGCACTTTCATAGTTTTATGCTTAGGAAGTGGAGGCTGGAGAACATTATTGGTATTTGCATTCAAAAATTTTTAAAATTTCCAAAACTAATACATGCAGCAGAGACAGGTCCCAGTGCCATTAGCTAATTTACTTGAATGCACACCTCGCTGGGCCGGGATGGAGCGGGGAGGGCCTTGGACTTCCCACAGGACGGGGTATCTTGCCCTCTCTTAAGGCTGGAGGGGGAGGAAGGAGGGTTAGTGGGGAAGCAGGAGGGGAACAGAAGAAGGGGAGGAAGTGTAATTTTTTTGAATGGAAAAATTAAAAAAAAATTAAAAAAGAAAATTATTAGGCCACACTCATACTCAAAAAAAATTTCAAAAACACACATAATATTTACCCTGACCCCATAAGGAAAATGAAGGCAGGTAGCTGGGAGAGAGGTTGGGGTCTAGCAAGGCACACCCTCAGGTACCGCTCTGAGTGTGTGATATTTCTTCTTGCGACAGAAAGTTATCATGCAAACCAGCTGCCTGCACAACCAGCTGTTCACACCACATAACTCACATCACCCTTTCTCAAACTATGAATTCTGCAGATTCACTCCATCTTCCGAAAACTTGCAAGGTTGTGTACTTATCGCCCTATTGATGGCCTCTGTCACCCTGCTCTGACCACATAAGCTGTATTGAACCTGGTTTCTGAAATAATAGAATGAGTCATAAAGACTCGGGCAAATGCTCATGGCGAACACTTTGGTTGTCATTTATTTGTTTGTTTTCTTAATCTGTTGTTTTAAAATGTAAGGGAGGAAGACAAGGCCTGCTGAGTTAATCTGCTGTGATCTATTAATGTGAATCAAAGCAGAAGATCCTGGATTTCATCTGCTCTTTAAAATAAAGATATACAGACTGGAAAGAAGACCTTGAACAAACTTAGATAGTGGAAAGTAGAGCCTAATGCAATGGAGAAAAATATGACGAGATGGAAGAATCAGTCAGACACTGAGGCTCAGAAGAGACTGGGCACTGAGGCTGAGGTGCCTGAATGCTGTAGAAAACCTCAAGGCATCAGGGGACTCACGAGAAAAAGACCCAAAACTCACCTGACTACAGACTCAATATAGCCATGAGTCATCATTCCGTGACTCATCCACTAATCGTTCTACCAGGAAATCTGCTAGAATCAGGAGGCACCTGTTCTATGTCAGACTCATCTAGGCATCTTCACACAGAAAATAAGACACCTAAATTTCCTACGGAGGTGGAGTTTACAGAGATGAACATATACCATATACACATATAACACCAGTTGCTGATAGTGCTAGGAAGAAAGTGGTAGCAGAATAGGGAACATGAGTGGGCTACACTCCTAATAGAATCATGCAGTGAGGACTTCCGTATATTGTTGGCTGTGAGTCTAGCCTTTAACAGCTGAGCCATCTCTCCAGCCCTAGTGAGGACATCCTCAGCAGGTGGCATCTGAATGCAAATGACTTGAGGTAAAGAGGTAAGTATACAAGTACTTGCAAGTATGCACACACACACACACACACACAAATAAAAATAAAATAGATCACAAAACATGATGGTGGAGGTAAGTATTTGCTTCCACATTAATACATGTTATCTATAGGTCCCCACAACACGATTTTGTATGCCACTCACACACACAGTAAAGTCATTCAAAGAAGCAAAGAAGGCATAATCTACAGAGGAATGAAGTGAAGAGGGCAGCCTTACCTTCAGGGTAGAAACAGCACTCACTAGTCCCAAAATCCAGGGTCGTTGTGGTACAGGGATCACCCCATGGATTAGGCGATGCTGGAAGGAAACTCCATTTTGTCACACTCTATGACTTATACAGATTCCCATGGATAAAGCAGCATTTCTGTACTATTTGTTTTGACGAAAAGTGGCTGTCTATTTTCTTCGAACAGTCTTCTTTCATCTACTATTGTCTTTTGGGGGTTTCTGTTTTCATTTGAGATGTTGTATAAGGCATGCAGGTTAGAATGGTGAGAAGGGGATAGATCTGCGTGTATTATGAAAGCTAACTCACAGAGGCCCGTTGTAAAACAGGGCACTATGTACGACTGGCTGAAGTATAGAAAAAAGTGCCTGTAATAATCAAATAAAAAAGATTTACCTGTTAGCAAGAATTGACTTAAAAATGCTGTGTTCACTCACACTCTCACCCTGAGCACATGTAGCATTTGATGATGCTAAGTTGGGTATCCTTGCTTGAAATGTCATACTGGATGTCGCGAGTACCAACAGTGAGAGCAGACCTGTGTTTGCTTGGTCTTCAGAGCAGTGTCATTATCTGTAAAGCTCAAGGTTAAGGACCTAAATAAAACTGCAAAAATAAATCAAAACTAAGGATAGAGGGAACAGTCTTATATAAACTCATTATTTGGTAAATTGGTAAATTAGTTTCATAATATAATCTTTTTTTTTTTTTTGGTTTTTCAAGACAGGGTTTCTCTGTGGCTTTGGAGCCTGCGCTGGAACTAGCTCTTGTAGACCAGGCTGGTCTCGAACTCACAGAGATCCACCTGCCTCTGCCTCCCGAGTGCTGGGATTAAAGGCGTGTGCCACCACCGCCCAGCT
>JAQHUG010000194.1:497182-517278 GCA_028555095.1 Dicrostonyx torquatus | reverse complement strand
AAAAAAAAAAAAAGTTTAATAGTCGATGTAAAGTTTGCTTGCCCAAAATTCAAGGATTAATCATGGAAAACTTTTTAAAGGCTGTTAGCATCCTGGGACACCGTAATAAATTACTATGACCTGGGCAACTTAAAGCTGAACCAATGGGTATTTATTTTCTTCCACATCTGAAGAACAGCAGGTAGAGCTCTCATTATCTTCAGGGTTATAAAGGATTCTGAAGTACAATTTAGCAAATGGAATAAGTAAATTAAAAGTGTCATGAAGCCACTCCTACACGGTTTTTTTTTAAAAAAAAAACAATTTCTTAGGCTTTTTTAACAATAATTTCTTAACCAATAAGTTTGGAGGTCAAAGCATACTATTTTATGAGTTCATCCTCACCTGATGACTACAACCAAAAGGAGCCCCTTGGTGTTGCACTGGGATGCAGAGCACGGTTGTGATGATCAGCAAAGCAGAACCTCATGTTTCTTTAGTTGTACATCTCCCTCTGTCCCTTTCTGTGGTACAGTGGCGATCGGGAGAAGGCAGCAGTGAGGAGCCCATTTCGCTGCCCAAGGACTCCAAGAACAATGCTCTGAAATCTATTTCCCAGCTAATGCCAAAGACACACCAATGAAGCCCTGTTTCTGAATTTATGACTACCTGTAGTGGAATTTTTTTTCCTGCAAAATAGTCATAAATGTCCACAAATTCACACACACACACGTGGTTATTATAATATTTATGACCATAAAAATAAGTATAAGTATAATTGAAAAGTTTAATCTGGAAGTAATCTTAAGGCAACATGGATGAATTTATTCACTGGGATAGTATAAAATTATCAAATATTTCACTTCTGGATAGGTTATGCTACAAGAAACATTTAGGATAAGAATGATGTTTATAAAAATTCTGATATTTCAATATAAAATTCCAACTCAACTCAACTATGCAAAAAATGTATTAATATATTCAAAATGATCTAAGGAGTGTTAGGATGCAGCTCAGTACTAAAGCCATTGTTTATATGGGATAAAACCCCAGGCTTGTTTCCCAGCACAAATCGTTTAAGCATTCTCTATTGTGACTATTTGCAAATATGCAACTAATTTTTGTCAACTTTATTTATTTTATTGTAGCATAGAATATTAGAGGCTACTCCTCCCACCTAACTAAACCCTCTATGTGTCCAGGCCTTCAACAACCACTATTACCAATAAAAATAGATAGATAGATGATAGATAGATAGATAGATGATAGATAGATAGATAGATAATACATTGCATGCATGAATTGAAATATCACATTGTAGTCCATAAATAGCTGCAATTATATTGCCTGTTAATATATTTTGAAGAAAAGACATTTCTAGGCATTGTGGAACATTCCTGTAATTGTAGCTGAGGCAGGAAGATTAAGAGTTTAGGGCTAGATAGCAAGACAGCTCAGCAGGTAAAGGCTCCTACTGCTAAGCCTGAGGACCTGAATTTGATCTCCAGAACTGACATGGTGATGGAGAGAAAGGACTCTAGTTGTCTTATGATGTCCAACATAGGTCTCATAACATTCATGTGCCCGCAACACACACACACACACATACACACACACACGCACACACTCACATGCATGTGCGCGCTCACACACACACATACACACACACACACACACAGAGAGGAATGAATAGAAAACATAGGAAAAGAAGAGTTTAAGATCAGCCTGGACTACATAGTGGAGTTCCAGGCCATCCAAACTATATAGAAAGATCTCAAAATTAAAATAAAAGAAAACAAAACAGCAGCAATGACAACAAACAAAAAATTCAAGAAGAAAAGCAATAACAAGGGGAAGACAACGTGAATAGAAATGGGCTGGAACAGCAAGCCATCCATGTTTGAGCAATGGTCTGTATGGAATGAAGCATGGGGGGGTGCTCCTCCTTTTGTTCTCTGTGTTTTATACATAATTATGAAAACCAACTATTTATTTAGTAAGGTTTTGCAAGACGAGACCAAAGTTAAAATGTACCAGAAGCAGGTGGTTTATGTAGTAATGACCGGCTTGAGAAAATTGAAACCTACTTTCTATGAAGAAACCAGAGTGAAAGAAGCCATAAAATGGTTATGAACTGTGAGGTTTCCTGATGTCCATGAAAACTTTACTCACTATAGGTGAAGACAACCGAGAGTTCCTGAGGCAACGGACCCAGCTCCCTGCTTTTCAACCAGCTCCCTCTCGATGCCCACTACAGAGCTGACAATCCTCTTTCAGTCTGTGACTCTGCACACTAGAAAACCGGAGGCCTCTCAGGTAGGGCAAATGATGAATCCTTTGTACCAGATCCTACGTCATCCCTTTTCAGTTTCCAGGAGTCCAAGCAGATATGTGACACCTACCTGCTCTA
Source organism: Dicrostonyx torquatus (assembly GCA_028555095.1). Taxonomy (NCBI): domain Eukaryota; kingdom Metazoa; phylum Chordata; class Mammalia; order Rodentia; family Cricetidae; genus Dicrostonyx; species Dicrostonyx torquatus. The sequence continues at coordinate 514,889 of JAQHUG010000194.1, read as the reverse complement.
CTACTTCCCTTTCGCTCAGGGCATCTCCTCCTTCCCACCACCTTCCCTTGTCTGCTCCCGAACACTGCCCCATTTCCCCTTCAAAGAAAATCATAACCCCAAAGCCATATCCACAGTGAAATGACGTAGAGACGACTAGCTCAGTGGTCCCCCTCTACAGTGTGGGGTCAGCTATTGCCACAGTTTTAACTTCACTCCTCAGGCTCCACAGTCCACGGACATTTGGCAAATCAGTCACAGGGCGATGGAACCCTATTCTTGGCACGGAAGATCTGCTGTGGGAGCACAGGCCAAGGAAATTTTCCCTCCTCTTTAGAACCAAGGAGCTCATTAGAAACAGATGCAGGATCTTTCCTGAAAAGTGTCTAGTCTAACTTTGACTACATATTGTTCAGAAGACATTTGGTGTGTGTGTGAATCTAAATTAGCTTTGACCATATATTGTTCAGAAGACGGGGTGTGTGTGTGTGTGTGTGTGTGTGTGTGTGTGTGTGTGTGTGAATCTCAAACAGAAGAATCTAATTTGAATTCAATTTTAAAGAAGAGGGAATGGAAAGAGAAGGGGAAATTCATGGTTCTTGGAACAATAGTTTGTGAACAAGCCGTAAGCTCTTGAACTGCTCTGGTGACTTGCCTCTGAAACTCCACTTCCAAATGGTCCCTCACATTAAACAACACATTTCTCACCACATCCCTCCAATCCACACCCGTTTGTCAGAATATCTCTGTTTTTAAGTAATCTGTCCCAGAATGCTATTCCTTCTGTCTCTTGGATTGGGTAGCAGGGTCTTGGTTTGTCCCATCATCCTCTTCGCTGGGAAGCAGTCGGTGCAGTGCAGTGGGTTTTGCAGCCTTAAACGGACCAGAGGCATGGAAAGCCCTCCTGATGTCTGTTCTGAATTGCCTGTGTTCTGTGCTATGTGCCTTCCTCCTTTGTTCTGTTCTCTGCATCAGACAGAAAGCAATCACCCTGTCTGAAATGTATCTAGAGCCAAGGCTCCATGTAAATTACAGAGCGAGATGACAAATTTCATGGCCTGGCTATGGTCAAATGGCAAATTTCACAGTTTGTCATGTATTAATAGAAAAGGAAAACAAACACAAATGAAGTCATCCCAATTGTTAGAAATAATTCCGGGGTGACTATTTGATGAATTTAAACAATGAAACAGACAGAATGAAGGACATTCAGCATACAACCCATGATTTTAAATTTAATAAAAAAAGGTCCTGTAGCTTTATTCTCAAACACCCACATAGTAAAGGTTTTATCCAAACACAGCACACTTCACCCTGAGCCAGGAATGAGAAAGCCCAAATTCCAAAACCTAGGCGTGTCTCCTTTTCAAGAAAGAATAAAGCATCCGTGAAATGTTTCCATGACAGAGGTGGAGGGCCAATCTTAATGGTCATTGGTGACACCAGGACTGGCCGGGAGATTTATCTACAGGTTGAGAAACATTGCACAACTCAGCCAATCCACCTGGAAAATATCTTTAAAAGATTGAGCTCGTCTCCACAGTTCTATTCATTTTTTTTTCAGTTCTATTTCAACTTTATTCTCTCTTTGTTGCCTCTCAGTTACTACTGTAATCTCGTGAAACAGAGATTGGGCTTCATTCGCCACGGTATTCTGATCAGGGTCTTAAGAGAGAAGAAAGTAACTCATCACCATCTCTTTAGACTCAGGTTCTGTAGCCAGGGCTTTGGGCTTGAAGCTCCTGCAGCTTCCATGACTTGTTATCCATTTCAAAAGCTTCCCAAAGAACTCTTGGTGGTTGGTAAGCCTGAGCAGCACTTTGTTTATGACACTTGTGCTTTTGTGTCTTACTAGAACATTCCTGCTTGCAGATGAGACAGTTCTAGAGCACAGCCCAATAACCTGCAGCTAGATGACTCATGAGAACTCAGAGCTCCAGATTCCCTGTTAGTTGTAAATCTGACCAGGTGGCCCACGAACATTCCATCTGAATATTTCTTGTAATCGCTTTCGATTTGTTTTCAAAGATAAAAAGTCCTAATGAGAATAGGGTAGCTGGCAGATGTGGAAGACAAAACAAATCATGTCACTGATCACTGAGAAACTGTCCAAAACTAGGAACTAGAACAGGCATTGAATGTTCAGAGGGGCTTACATTAAAAAAAAAAAAAAACACCCCAGTTCTCCAGCAAAGGAGTAACACAGTTGACTTCCAGTTTTATATGTTAATAGACTACCAGGAGAAGCATAACCTTTGGCTTATATTCTGCTTTGAAAATTATGACTAGCTTATTTATAAGAAAGAATGATAGCCGGGCTGTATTCAGTTGAGAGGTATTTAATATGGAGAAAGGCAGCAACGTTATTTTATTCTCTTCCCTTCAGTGCTTATACAACAGAGTGCCTCACACCCTCACCTTGCTCATATGTCACCTTATAATGTTCCTGTGTGTGTGTGTGATATAACTAGAATGTAAGTTCCCTCAGGGTAGACTCTTCATCCTCTTTTTATCCTTCCCCAGAGCACTCAGGGAAACGCAGGGCCATAAGTTCTAGCTGCATGGGAGACACTCTTAAGGCCCATATTAAGGCCATCCACTGCACAGATTGCTAATTTAACTAGAGTTGTTTGCAACAGGTCTTATTAAATCATTGCTAAGGACTCGAGTCTCCAGAGCTCCCTGGAACTTACCCACTTAATATTCCCAGCACTGCCGTAGAGAACAGTTTCATATGCAAATATAGCCACTAAGCTTTCTGATCATAGGAGTTCCACATTAAGGAAAGGCTGCCAGCACATCTGGAGTCCCATCAAGTTCCAAATATCACCATCAGCAAAGAGTGAACTCAACTTTGGAGGGTGAGGAGAAAGGCACTAGCCTCTGGCTGAGCCCTTTTCGCATTGTTAATGGAACCTGGAAAATGTAGTCATTTGTTGTTTGTGACAGAAGCTATAGTTTCTGGGAGGTAAGGCAGAGCTTGAGGGAAACCTGGAAGGCCGAAGATTTCATAAAGCTAGTGCTTTTTGCAAAACACAGAATATAGTATTCAATCCTTTACCCTACCTTTCATCTAGAGCTAAAATGAGGATAGAGTATTAAGAGAGAGTGTGCAATACCATAGATTCTGTCTAGAGAATTTTCTCCCAAAATTCAGAAGCTAAGAAAATTGTAGTGTTGAGTGAGCAGTTGACCTTTAAGGAACCAAAGCAGGCAGGCCTAGGGAGGTGGCTCTGTGGGTAAACACAAACGTGAGGCCTGAGCTCAAATCTCTGAACCCCACATAAAAACTGGGCTTGTTACACAAGCGCCTGTGATCCCTGTGTTCCTGCAGGAAGATGGAGGAGACAGGAGGAGCCATGCAAGCTTGCAGGCTAGCCAGCTTGAAACTGCAGCAAATTAATAACAAAAACACTTCATGTCAAACAAGGTGGGGACTAATACCTCAGGCTGATCTCTGACCTCCATGTGCACACCCTGACATACACGCACCTGCTTTACACATACACATACTCACACACTGTGAACACATATGCATGCAGACACAATGCACATGTACATTGCGTGCACACACACACACATACATACATACACGGAGAGAGAGAGAGAGAGAGAGAGAGAGAGAGAGAGAGAGAGAGAGAGAGAAATTTTTTAAGAGAATAGTCCAAAGTGGTCCTTGGATCCTTGGCCAGATTTGAGGAGACAGAGAAAAATTAGACAATCGAGAAGGAAAACTAGAAATTGGAACCAGAGTGAACCAAAAGTAATAATAGTGGCAATGGACTACAGATCATGTCCATTTTTTTTTTATTTCACTCTTCTGCCAGTTTAACTCAGAGGTTTAAGTGAAGTAATGAAGTTTGAAGTAGAGATGGAAAACCTGCACTGTCTCTTTAAGTTTCCTTCATCTCACAGAAGAAAGATGCTACTTCCTTAACTACACAAATGCATTTTTCCCCTCAACTTGAATATTTCTAACAAGGCAGGTTACAGAAGCTGGCTCCCTTGGCCTTCTTGACCCTGGCAACTACCTCCAGTTTAACAGCTGACCCCCCATTATTCTCAAACACTTCCCCAAGGCTCTGTTGATTTCATAGTTGCACGAGAGGCAGCACTTGGATGCTCTAGCCTGAGTGTATTGATACACTTTAAAGAAGGACGAAAGATGGCACCTGCATCCCGAGAAGATGTTTGCTTGTTCTCCCCCACCCAATACCCTGTCGTGTGTATCTCAAGTCTCTTTGCTCTTCAGTAAAATAGTGGGCTTTCCTAACTGAGATAAAATATCTCTAGGTATTGTGCTGTAAGGCTCTTGACGTCAATCAAGGCGTGACTGGTTAAGAGCATAAGTTCTGAGACTGAACTGATTTAAGTCTTGGAAAGGTGAGGAGAGAAGCTTGTCCTGTATTAGCTATGGGGTTCTGAGAAAACTACTTAATTTTGTCATCGTCATCATTGTCACTGTTGTTAAAGCAGTTTTATGCAGCTCAAACTGCTTTTAACTGTAACATGAAGTCCTGCTTGTTGGAGTTTCTTTCCTGTCCAGTTCCCACAGCGTTTAGCCCCAAAGAATCACACAGAAGTCTACGTTAAATATCAACTGATTGGCCTGTTCGCTCAGGCATATTAGCTCTTATAACATATACCAGCCTATTATTTTAGTCTATGTTAGCCACATGGCTCAGTACCTTTTTCGTCAGGGTAGGTCACATCTTGCTTCTTCTGTGGTCTTGGCAGGACTGCCGAAAGAGCTTCCTTCTTCCCAGAATACTCCTGTTCTCATTTCTCCACCTCTACTTCCTGTCTGGTTGTTCTGCCTATACTTCCTGCCTGGCTACTGACCAATCAGAGTTTATTTAAAACATAATTGACAGAATATAGAATTGTCCTACACCATCTAACCTATTATATAGCCAGAAATGACCTTGAACTCTTGACCCCGCTAAGTGTACATCCCGATCACTGGGATCACATGCATGTACCAATATGCCTGTTTATGTGGTGATGAGAGTGAAGCCATGACTGTATACATACTAGGCAAACAGTCTGCCAACTGAGGGATACCCCCAGCTCCCACTTCATCTCTGTCAGGCTGCAGTTACTACTTTGGCAAATGGATATCCTTCTGGAAGTGAGCACTAGTTAGATAAGTAGGCTGCCGGTGATGATATGACAGTGATATCTTGGCTCCTCAACCTAACCACAGTTAGTGTCTTGCTGGAGTAGGTCAGCCATGTCTGCTCGGAGAATTAAGGTGTGCCTGCCAAAGAGTTCCTATTTTCCAACTCTTCACGGAGCTCTCTTCCTCCACCCAGAAAACTGGAAAGAAAGAGAGCAGAGATTTTGGAAAGGTTGGAACCTGCTAACACTTCAGAACCTGTGCCATGGTTCCACTGGGTTCAATGAAGCCCAGGAATGTGCCCAGGAAGATGTGGCAGAATTTGGTGAGCACAGTTAGGACATGTCCTCATCGCTGTGAGTCTCCTTATGAGATGGGCATTGGGAATTGTGAACACTCAAACCCAGGGTGTGAACCAAATGACCTATGGCTCCAGGAGAGACTAGAAGGAAACGGATAAGTACAAAGCTGGCAAGTGATGAATAAGATCTGCGTTACCCCTCAACGGCTTTATAGGCCCCCCTGGAAAAATCTCTGAAACACTGAAACTTGTAAAATATAGGTTTAAATTTGAAATATTTAATGCACTTGCTATATGTATTTAGGCAAATAATTTAACATCTACAAGAATCAATATTCTCTGTATAAATAGAAAAGAAAGTTTGCTAACACCAATTGCACATTTAAAACATTTGGACGTTCACTAAGTGTTCAATATCACTTATCAATATTCCTTGGATAAAGAGGGACATACCTAAGTGGAAGGGTGTTAGCTTAGTATGAGCAAACCGTAGGGCTTGGTCTCCAGGCTGTGCAATTGTGAAATCAGGGCAGTAACAGATTCTCTTTTCAGTCTTAACTATAGTAGCCTACAGCCCTGGGTGTCTATGTAAAATTTTCCAAAGTTTTCAGGGATCACTGTGGTTTGGGATATTGGAGAAAATATTCAAAGTAAATAAAGAACATCAGTTGTGTAGTGCCCGGCCATAGTTAGCACTTAAGAAGTAGAAGCAGGAAGATCCGGAGCATTAGTTACCATAGTGCCCAGCCATAGTTAGCACTTGAGAAATAGAAGTAGGAGCATCCAGAGTTCACAGGAGATCTGGAGCCTGCTTTGGCGACATGAGTCCCTGTCTCAAAACAAAACATCAAGAATATGAGAGGTGTGGGGAATGATCAAAGTTTCTAAGTAGGTGAAGAATTAGACAACAGAAGAAGGGGTAAAAAGTTCATAGGCTCTGAGCCATTTTGACCTTGTGAATATTTTTTAAAAGAGAAGAAGAAAAGAAAATTAAAGAAGGGAAAATCTCTAAAATTTTTGATCATCACAGCAATTGACAAATATGACCTCATGAAATTAAAAATGGCAAAAGAAGCTTGAGTCCAGCAAAAGTCTATAGAGCAAGGAAAACACTGTTACCTGTATATTCACCGAGGATTAATATCCAAGCTATACAAAGAATTGAAAACATTAAACAAAGGGCTGAGGTGATTAAAATCACTTGTTGCTCCTGCAGAGGACCTGGGTTCAGTACCCAGCACCCCGACATGGCCCCTCACGGTCATCTGTAACTTCATTTTCAGGGGGATCTGATGCCTTCTTCTGACCTTCAGAGGCACTGCACACATGTGGCCCTCATAAATACATGCAGAGAGAATACTCACACACACAAAGTTTATAAAAGAGAAAATAGTAAGCACTAGTTATTAAACATGAGGTTATGAAATGAATAATTTTCTATAAAAATGTTTTAATAAACTCCAGTTTTAGCATATATTGGCTTATCCTGAAATTCTGTGCTACAAAGTCAGTTGACTTGTGATCCCTAATTGATAGGGGACCCCTCCAGACTGCTGCGGGTGGCAGCTTAAAGGTAGGCCTCCATCATGTTTACCGTACATGGTCATCTTTACATTTCTGGGGATTAAGGATAACAACCTAGGAAAGTAGACAGATGGTATAAACTAGCTTGTTTCTCTTTATGTTATGTGCCAAAGGCTTAATTAATTGTTCATTACTAATTATTTTAGCAAAATCCTTAATTTTAAAGAAGATTTCAATGTAACACTATATCTAAGTGAATATTAGCATTGTAAGAGACACCCTCTTCTATGTTTGTGGTCTGTTTTAGTTTCATAATTAATAATAAAATATCAATTATATTTTAAATAGTTAAAAATGCAGGTAGTGGGAAATACCTTTAGTCCTTGTGTAAAAATGGTGTTTAAAGAAGATATAAAGAACATTTTTTTTTCTCTCAACAAAACCAGTGAAAATTTGATCCATGTATTAGTCACTTCCCTTGTCGTGGTGACCTGACAAGAGGCAACTTAGGACAAACTCATGTTATCTGACAGTTTCACACTGAGCAAGACAGGACTCTATGGTGGCAGGGGAGTGTGAAGTGAGTTGGTCCAGGAGGGGGAAGCTAGATAGAGCCGATGGTCCCACCCTCGAACCTTATCTCCAGGTGACCCAGTTTCTCTTGCTATTTCCAAATGGTTTAACAAACTCCTGAATCAATACTACCAAGTACTCAGACACACACATTTGAGAGAGCATTTCACATTCAAGCCATCGCAGTAGGTACATTTATTTGTTTCCCATTTTAACTGTAGAAACAGAAGGAAGGTGGTGGAAGTAAGTAAAGTTACTTTAGAGAGAAAGGAATACTGTCAACATGATTATGAGTCCCCCATGCTCTCTTCAAGGCAAATTTAGTTGAGGGCTTGCTACACATTTAGACGCATTGTGGTTGCTTGGGAAGAGTCACGCCAAAGCATCAGTATTCTGCTTTCTAGGTATGCTGTATGGAAATCATAACAAAGAAACAAGATTGTAGTGAATGTGTACACAGACCTTAATCATTACACTCTGCTTGGTTATTTAAGGGTCCATAGATGAGTGAAAAAGCAATCTTGCTCAGCAGCACCGATAAGAAGGGAAATATGTAAGAGTTCCGTTGCTATGTTTATACATATATTATGTCTTCCTTCAATTAGCAAGCTTTTCCACTATGTTAAGATGCGGTCATAGATAATGAAATTTAATTAACTTTTATAGGTTTATTCCAACAAATAATGGATCCTATTTGAATGGATTTCTGAGAGTAGAAGCATATACTCTTCTGTATGACATGTTATCCATTACCCCAGCAACAAACCATTCCCTCTTCTTGAGAGTTCCAACTCTTGTAGGTCTCCTCATCTGCTCATTCTTTTTCTCTCAGTCCCGTCATCTGACGTGTGTGCATCTGGACTTCTGGGGCACACACCTGCAAATTACAATGCTTAGATATTTTTTGCCCCATGTCTTCTTGTTATACCATACAGATGTAGAAGGTGCTGGATCTTGGAGGGGAGGCAGAGCAAGCATTGCTAGTGTTCGATTCGTCTGATAGCGAGGAACAGCTGCTGCTCAGTGTTTTAAATAGCCAGGCGGCATCAGGGATGAGGGAGCACTGGCCTCCAGAGTTTGTAGTCTCCTACACAGTCTACATTCAGTGGAGGCAGCTGAAATGGCAGCTGATTTCATCCCAAGAACAACTCCCCACTACTGTAGGCTCAACCTGGGATAATGTAGTCATTCTCCCTTTTGTTCTAGCATGTCAGTGGTCCTTTTCTTTATAACATATCTCAAATAAATGTATTCCTTCATTTCTATCCCAATTTATCCTGCCTGGTTCACTGTTTCACTGTCCAGTAGCACCAAAAGTCCATGCAATATTCCAGCAGATACTGAAAGTGAAGAGATGTGGGTTTAAATTAGAATTCTTCCACTCACTTACTCTATGAACTGGAGAAAGTTATTTAAATTCACTAAATTATGCTTTCTCATATGTTTATAGTAAAAATAAATATGGCAAAAATATAGCAAACTCAATAGCCATGGCTTTGCTAAGCACTCTGCAAGCATCGTCTATTTTAAAACAATAATTGTATAAAATGTATGCCATGATTTTTATTTATTATTTATTATTTTGGTAATAGTAGGGAGAGAGAGAGAGAGAGAGAGAGAGAGAGAGAGAGAGAGAGAGAGAGAGAGAGAGAGAATGCAAGCAGCAAGGAACAGGCATCAGTATGGAGGTCAAAGGTCAACTTTGTGAGTTAGCGCTCTTTTTCTACCTTTATAAGTGTATGGAAGTATAGAACATAGAATTTGACCACCAAACTTTACCTATCAATCCCTGTCACTGGCCCTAATTTTTCTCATTTCAATGTCTAAAAAAGGCTGAAATCTAAGAAGCCATTAAGATGGCTTCGTAAGTAAAGATTCCAGCTGCCAGTCTTGGTAATCCAAGTCTGATTCCAGAACCCAAATAATAAAAGGAAGGAACTCGGCCCTTATAAATTATCTTAGACTTCCACATGTGTGCATGACACAAGTGCATGGGTGCACACATAGACACACTATAGCACAATTTTAATATAAAAAACTGGTTGAGAATGATAAAGTCATTTAAGACCTCAGTGTTCATAATCATAGGAAATGAGAATTAAGTTCAAGTATCTCTATTTTCAAAGAGCATCTTGTAACGTTTATTTTTGTGTGGGTGATAATACAGATACTGTAAGGTTATTGCAATGATTAAGTATTAAATATAAAGCACTTGTCTAACACATGATAGTCACTCAGTGAATAGTGAATATCATCTCCAAGCATGCTGTGACAGTCTTTATTTCTTGCACAATATCACATGTGTGAACCAATGATCCACCATATCAGTTTGATCATCTGAAGCCATGTGATTAGACATTTAATTTTACAGACATGTATCAGAAGGCTAGTGAGAAAATGGGATTTGTCTTTTCAGCCATCTGGGTTCTATAGATAGATTCATACTGTCTTTAGATGTTTGCTTATATTTCCTCATGTGTTGATGTTACTTATATCGTTTTCCTTCTATAGACACAGTTGATGCAAAGAAACTTGGATTTGAATACTTGACATGAGCCTTTGACATTCAATGAATAATCAAAATAGCAGAAATGACAAAGGCCAGGAAGTAGGAGATGACCTGGGGAAGTCATTAAGCAACGCAATTGGGCAAGGGGAGAAATCTGTGAAAGCAAACCCACCCAAATTTAGGGATAGAATGAAATTTGAAGTCAAATTCCATTTCCAGCGATAATCAGCATATCCTTTCAAGTATTTGGAAGGCTGAATTCACTTATTTCAGCAAAGAACGTTATATCCTAAAGTCCTAAAAATTAATGATTAGAAACTTAAATAAAGTCTTCCATATAGTCTGACATCAGTTCTCAGAAGTTTGGGGACATCTTTTTCTTCTCAAAGGACTTTGTTAATTTTTAAAAAGAACTGAACTCCTTTTCTTTATCAGATACAAATTAGTTTCTTAGGAATCATCATGGCATAGCAAAAAGAGAAAGGGGCAGCATGTGTCAAGAGGCTTGCAGTGCAATGATGTCTGTGATGGTGAGAATTATCTGAACTTTGATTCCCTTTGCACAATGAAAACAACATATCCAGAAATGCTGTGATTCCAATCAAGATTTACCTGAAAGGAGCACACCTCAATGCCCAGCATGGTTTCATTCTAAATTATGCATCAATTGCAATCTTCATAAGTTTTGAATCATTCAGTTGATCAGGTATATATATATATATATATATATATATATATCAGGTATATTGATAATGTGATATACCATTGCCTATTTGACTCAGTACCAGCCTTTGGGATCAAATAGTTTAGTTTGGGAAACAAAATATGCCAAAAAGAACACGAAAGGAAAAGGTAGACTATGACATGAGTCAATGCTAAAAGTGCCAGGTTGATACTATAATGGAGAATTATATGATGGAAAAATAAAGAGCATGGACCATTTGAAGGACAGTTCAAATGCAAGTTTGACTTCCAAAGTGGAGGGAGCAATAGGATAGCAAGCAAATGACCCAGAAAATAGTTCACCCAGCTAGTGCTATCCTTCAAATGCCATTATTAGAAAATGCCACTCCATTCACTACACAATAGGAAAATTGATAATTTCTGAATAATCATACAGAATTTAAAATTTACTTACCACAGCACACATCCATCCAATTAATTGTTAAGCCATCAAAGTTCAGTCTTTAGCTCTTGAAAGAGGACAGGCTCTCAAAACACACAAAAACCTTACTTGAAACATAGACTTCACACCCTGTAGACTTTCCCTTAAGTAAATTTGCTTCAGTTAAGAGAATTTCAACATAACGTGGAAAAAGAGATCATAACTTACAGATTGGGGAAAAGTCAAAACATCCAAGTTTCCAGTCCTTAGAGCTTAATTTTCCTTTCATTTTTAAAGCTAAATTATCATTCCACAAAGGCCTACACAGTATCCACACGTATCTACATATGTGTTGATTGCTCATCTCTGCAGTATTTCAATGAGCATAAAATTTCTCTCTTCAACCATTTCAGGGGCAGTAATCTCAACAACTTGGGACCATAGGGCATCTTCATACACACACACACACACACACACACACACATGCACACACACACACACACACAGCACATACATATATATACATATACAGAGTATAAACATACATATATGTGAGCTTTCAGTATTTGCCTCCACCAAGATCTGGAGAACAATTTCTTCTCTCTCCTAGCATGAAAGTTTGCTGCTTTCTCTACTGAATTAACTCCATTTTCAAGAAAGAGCATTTCAATACATTTTTCTGACAGGTAGGAAATTAACTACATACTAGAAGCTATTGAATTCAACTTTAACAGTATCAATAAACATTTCTGATTAAATTATTGAAATTGATTTTATAATTTCGACCATTATGTTTTTACATCAATATCATCATCTGACAGTAAATGTAGTTACAGCTTCCTTATTGATCGCAGACATGGCACTCTAAAGTACTCATTTGACTATATTACAAAATCAAACTTGATTTCCTGTACTACTGCAGTAACTTCACATCATAATCTAGTCTGAAAAATCAAAATAGATGAATTATTCAGTTATTAAAAGATATATTTTTCCTTGGAGGAAAAAAAGAACACTCTGATGAAGTCATTCTTAATAGTTGCGTGATAGGCTGTTTCTCCATGTGGGTTATTCTGTGTGGGTCTCACATAAGCGTATCATTACCTCCCAGCTTGTGGGTGATCAATCATGCATCTGGTGAAGTACATAAATAGTGCTTGAGGAGAAAGAAATGTTTATCCTTCTTAAATGGGAATTCAACAAAAAGCACATGGTTTCTATGTTTAAAACTCTGTGTCTTGATCTCACTAGTCCAGCCCACCAAAATAATACAAATATATTTGGTCGCTGTATTTCCCAGAAGAGCCACACATCTGTGGCTCTAACGATATAGTTCTAAAAGTAACCCAAATGGTGATGGACTGAGCTAAACCAAACACTCATCCTGGAAGTCCTGTGTCTCCTTGGAGACCCAAATAAGAAGATTCAATGCCTGTCAAAACTTTGCCACCAAAGAATTACTTTCAAATCATGAACTCTGAGGCTTCATGGGAAATCTCTCACGTTGTCTCCCGTTCCGTTTGGGGAAAGGGGAGTGCAGGCCCTAGGTCACCACAGCATTTGCTGGAGGAGAAACAGCTGCTTGGGCTAATAATAGGACTTGACTTAAGTTGTTTTCTCCTAGGCCAAATCATTGTTGTTTTTTTTTCTTTTAGTTATAACTTTTCTGTAATTTTTAAAATGACTGATGAACTGAAAGTTAAAACTTCGAATCCAAGAAAAACTACATACGCCCCTGAAGCATGGGCATCAGTACACACCAGAGACCTTCTAAAGCTGTACTATGAGGATAAAAAAAAAAAAAAAAAACTTGGTCATCTCTCTATATCCATAAAATGAAATTCCTATCCTATGTAAATCCTATATTGAAAAATGTCATTCATCTGTTTCAGAAAGGTTCAAAGTAAATTTATTCATAGTGAGTCAAAGAACCAAATAGATCAAATATGGCTTTTCTAAGAGAATCTTTAAGTCTTTGTCATAGCTTTAAGTTTAAATGATTAGATAATCACACCTCCTCCTTACTATTCTTTAACCTTAAATTAACATTTGATAAATGCATGCAGTTGAAAAGTGTTCTATAATTCAGGTGGAATAAAAAATATTAAAGGATAGGTTTTTATTAAGCATATCCTAGAATCTTAAAGTTGAATGAAGTCATTTATTTGCCCAGCCAGCTGCAAAGTGAGAAAACCATGTACATCATTCCTAGAAGATACCCATCCCGTCTACCTTGCCAGCTCTGCAGTCAAAACATCTTTTCCTTTTCTGAGAGGTTATTTCATTTATATAGAGGGGAAGTTTTTAATTTATAAAATAGTCAAAATATATTTGCTGATCTAGTTCACACTTCTGAACCTTTTATTAAAATTATTTATTTTATTTTATGTGTGTTTTGCCTAAGTTTGTATATGTGCTCAATGGCCATGTTATTAGTCCCCTATTTTATTATAACAATATTGTCCTGCTTAGTTTTTTGCAAGGTGAGCTGATATCTAAAGGCTACGATAATTTCAGAAAGTTTGAAAGAGAAAGAACAACCAAAGTCTATTATTTTCTTTTTTACTTTATTGATGCAGTGTTGAATTTCTTCAAAGAGAGAGAGAGACTTGAGAAAGTCATTGTGGTGGCAGAATGTATCACTATTTGTCACCCCAAGAATAATGATAGGCACCACTCTTAATAGGATGATACCTTTTGTCTATTTACCATTGATCACATAGAAATAAATAGACCTTTCAGATAATTTTGAATTTCTATGTAAGATGGTGGACTAGGAGCTACCCTTATGGAACCATGTAAAGGAGAAAAATCACAATAAGAATAATGTATGTTCTAAGAAAGAAAAATGGCCAGTTAGATGACCCAGCTAATAAATGTGTGTGCCATTAAATCTGCTTCCCTGAGTCTGACTCCCAGAATAGAAGGAAAGAACCTGACTTCCTCATGTGCACCATGATACTTGGGCTCCACCCAACAAATAAAAAAATAAGTAATTAAAATACTTAAGTTAATGAAAAATAAAATTGCTTTTGAAACCCACAAGAGGTATGAAGGGACATTTGAAGAGTGCCTACAAATAGAAGTGAGGACCACAGGAAAAAAGGAGTCAAGAGGGGAACAGCTAAACCTTGCAACTTCCCAGCTGGGCTGTGGAGTACTTGGCACCTTCAGCCACATCTCTCCAGAAGGGTGATTTGTTCTTAGTGAGACCCAAGTGTCTCACATTGGTGTAGGAGGTCCTTCTGCATTTGTGTTGTTTTCATTTGTTAAGGAAACTGCCTTGGCCTTTTGATAGGGCAGGACTTAGATAGGCGGGAAAAAGAGAACAGAATGATGGGAAGGAGACTGAGACAGAGAGCCACCCGCCATGAAGCTCCCAGGTCAGACACGCTCAATCTTTCCTGGTAAGCCATGACTCATGGTGACACACAGATTATTAGAAATGGGCTGAATCAATATGTGAGAGTTAGCCAAAAGGGGGCTGGAGATAATGGGCCAGGCAGTATTTCAATGAATATAGTCTCTGTGTAATTATTTTGGGTATAAGCTAGCCCGGCGACCAGGAGCTGGGTGGGATAGAACAAGGGGCCCGCGCTCATTGCTACATCATATCCCCTCTGCGGGATGATCAATGCTGAGAACAGATTGTGTGAATCTTAGTGCTATGGTTAGTTCTGTCATTCCTAATTTACACGAGAGACACCCAGTCCCAGTTAGGGCATTTCATCTGTCAGAGCTTTACTCCTTATTAACTTGATTCCCAGATGCACAAATTTTGGGGGGGATTTATTTTTTGTTTTGTTTTGTTTTTACATTAAAGCTGCAGTTTCTCCTCCCTCCTCTCCTATAAATGCCACCCCCATCCACACATCCAACTTCAGAAAAGGGCAGGCCTCTCATGGATATCAACCAAATATGGCATACCAAGTTTCAGTGAGACAAAGTACCTCTTGTCCTATTAAGTCTGAATGAGGTAACCCACCAGGAAGAATGGGTTCCAAAAGCAGGCAACAGAGGCAGTCCCTGCTCCCACTATCAGGAGTCTCACAAGAAGACCAAGCTACATAAGTGCAACATATATGCAGATTGCCTAGATCTATCCCATGTAGGCTCCCCAGTTGTCAGTTCAGTCTCTGAGAGCCCCTATGAGCCCAGATTAGTTGATTATGTAGGTTTTCTTGTGATGTCCTTGGACCCTCTGGCTCCCACAATCCTTCCTCTCCCTCTTCCACAGGATCCTCTGAGGTCCACCTAAGGTTTGGCTGTGTGTCTCTGCATCTGTCTTTTATCAGTTGCTGGATGAAGCTTCCCTGATGACTGTTGGGGTAGGCATCAGTCTATGAGTAAAGCAGATTTTCATTAGTAATTATTTCATTGACTTTTTTCCAATTTGGTTTTATCCTATACCTCTGGGCTATTCTGCCTCTGGTTCCTGACTCTCCAGGCAGTGTGGAAGGTGATCTCCCTCTCATATCTTGGGTCTCAAGCTGGACCAAACATTGCTTGGCCACTTAGCTAGGGTCACCCTCACAGATTGTTAGGAGCTTCCATTCCACTAGGTTTCTAGTTTTTCCCAGAGATGCCTGCAGATTCCAATGGTTTCTCCTGGTTTTCTATTCCTTCATCTTCCCGTGACCTGAGGGAGTTCTAGGACAGTCAGGGCTAAAAAGAGAAACCCTATCTCAAACAACAGCAACAACAGAGAGTGGTCATACCATCCCATAATTTAATGGGAACAGGAGGTATCAGTCAGGAGTAGGATGGAAGAAAAGAGGATATATATTTTTAAGTGGTTAATTTTGTTGTATCAGAATTGATATAGAGCTATATGTGGAGCTTTGTGGGATCACCAGTGATTACACAGTTGAAGGTAACAACGCCCAAGCTCCCAATGTCTGTGAATAACAAATGGCTCAGCATCAAGGAGTGAGGCCCAGTGAGCGCCTTCTTCATCACGCTCAACTGTTGATGGGTCCATTCTTGGATTGCCCTGCTGCAGACATCAGCAGCTGCTTTTTCAAGAGTTAATCCCAGAAGGTGGCTATTTGCCATACTTCCTCTGTTTTCTAGCTCTTACATTCCTTCAGATCCCCATTCAGCAACGTCCCCAGACCTTTAAAGGGTACAATACAAGCATCTTGTTTGGTGTTAGAAACTCTTGTGCTACTTATTCTTGTTATGTCATGACAACCTGAATGTTCTCTGTTTAAGTCTGAGAGAAGCATTTATTTATGGCTATGAATAAATATTTAGAAGCTTAATACTTTGTTAATTTAGCTAAACAGAAGCACTCAGCTCCCTGCTAGGGCCTATGAGCTCCCCAGTTCGAATTGCCATAGATTTCTGATCAGGATTATAGTAACAAACATGGTTCTCTCCTATGAAGAAGACATCAAAACTAATCAGGAGCAGTGAGTTACACCCATAACCACAGTGCCACTATTGCACAAAAGTGTGCATTTTTTCTCATAAGCTGGTCTTAGTTCATAGGAAACACAGCTGGATAATGCCATTAATGCATTTTCTTTCCCAGCAGCCTGAACAGGGAATATGAAAGTTGGCTAGCAAGGAATGACCAACCTTCCAGAGCACCTCCAACTTGGTTCTCTATATGATGCAAACAAGGTGTGTGATGTCTCCAGTAAGAGGGTCTTATCATCCAGTTCTGGTGGGCAACCAAGAGGGTTGTCAGATTGTCAGGAACATAGGTAGTTGGGGTGGCAGAGCGTCTGGATCCTCCTTGATCTTCAACCTGATATGAGGTATCCACCCTGGCACTGAGGTTCCTGTTTAATAATACGTGGCCTCTAACAGCAGCTATTTTTAGCCAATTCGAGGTATTTTCTGTCAGACTATTTTATTCGTTATATTTATTCACTTATTTTATATGTATGGGCTTTTTACATGTGTATGTGTATAGATACCACCACCACTTGTGTGCCTCGCACCCACAGGTGTCAAATGAGAGCATTTAGTCCTCGGGAACGAGAGCCACAGATGGTTGTGAGGCAACACATGGATGTTGAGAATTGAACCCAGGACCTCTGAAAGAGCAACAGTGTTTTTAACCACAGGCCCATTTTTCCATTCCTCTCAAACTGTTTTTTGAATAAATTATGCTTCGTTTGATTACAAGATAGTAAGTTTCCATGAAGCTTTTTTTTTAGAACCCCTTTGTTTTCATAACATCCTTCTTGTGTCCCTGATTTCTCCCATCTTCCCACACTTTTGTTGCTTAAACCTGTCTACTCCTAATATTCCCCTTTTCTCCTCTCATATGGCGCATACTCTCCTATACCTTGAGGTGTGTTCCTCCCTATTGACCCCTTCTAGTTTCCTTTCATCTACAGGTACTCCGTGCTGAATGTGCCAAGTTAGAGTTTGTAAGCAGCAATCACTCACATATGAAGGAGAACATGCAGCATTTGCTTTTCTGTGCCTGGGTTGATTCACTCAATGCAATGTTTTCTTTTTTTTCATTTTTTATTAAATTTAAAAGAAAAATTTACATTTACTCCCCTTGTCCCAGGCCCTCCCGCTCCCCCACGACCCCACCACCCTCCCCCTGCTTCCTTAAGATGGGGCAGGTTACCC
>JAQHUG010000194.1:470010-493267 GCA_028555095.1 Dicrostonyx torquatus | reverse complement strand
ATTCTGTCATTGGAATTTTTGATGAAGACAAGGTGTGTGTGTGTTACCTATGTTTTTCCATGGGAATTTGTGCATCAGGAATTCAATTGTTGTGTTTGTGTGTCTCTCTCTCTCTCTCTCTCTCTCTCTCTCTCTCTCTCTCTCTCTCTCTCTCTCTCTCTCTGGTTATCTCTATTCTTTCATTGAGATCATTTGCAATGATCTGGAAACACTAGGTTATCATATGATTGAGGTATCATTTTCCTCTTTTAGGCTGGTTATTAAGGGTATCAAGTTATATCCTCAGAACTCCCTTGAGGATAAATAACTGTCACATCATTGTAGACTATCTGAGGATGCTCCTTATTTGGGGCTGCCTTCTGTCTCTAACATTCCTAACTCAGCTCTTAGAAAGCTGCCTTGCCTTTGGAACTTCTTTTGTGGTTCATAGTTGCCTTTCTGTCTTCTCTGTTTCTGAAAACTATTCTGGATCTACCACTGGGACTGCCCTTGGCCCTGGAAATTACTTTTATTTTGATTTTGGCTCACACTCCAGATTTGACTTTGGCTTTGGCTGTGGTTCTAGACCAGCACTGGTTTGGGCTGTGAATTTATGTCTGGAAAGAGTTGTGCAAGTGTGTTCCCACCATTTAGAATAATTTTATTGCATTTAATGAAAGCTGGAGTGGGTGTCTGGTGTTCCTTTGGCTTAGCTTGTCTTGGATTAACTAGATGTTGCATGAAGTTCAATTCCAAGATAATTAGTGTGGATTAACAAGTGGAGTAGCTGTGGCGATCCAAGTTTGACAGAATGACTCATGCACCTAAGATAACCAGGTCATGGTGAGACCCTAGGGCCAAGCTGAGTATCACCAATGGGTCATATTCCTCTTCTTACCAAGCCTTATTGAGTAACTTAATATATACAGCAATCAGCCCCTATTTCTTACCTTCTAGAAATATGGTATTGCCTGATGTTACTCTCCATGAGGCCATTACCCACTATGAAGCCAGGAATCTTGATGACTCTGCTAAAACTCTTCTAGAAAAGCTCAGATTGGATCAGAGACAATATTTAATTTTTGTTTTTGATGCCCAAAGGATGCTCATGTAGATGAGTCTCTAGCTAGTTTATTGCTTTAGCAATCAAAGTTTCAACCTCTAGCTAATCATCATATACAAATGGCACACATAAGTTTGGTTTCATTAATTCTTGGTACATTCTTAGATAGTAAGTGGATTTGTCTTTTGAGGAGCCACTGAGATTGCACAGTGTATTTGGGTTTATAACATATGTTTTTGTTTTTCAAGACAGGGTTTCTCTGTGGCTTTGGAGCCTGCACTGGAACTAGCTCTTGTAGACCAGGCTGGTCTCGAACTCACAGAGATCCGCCTGCCTCTGCCTCCTGAGTGTTGGGATTAAAGGCGTGCGCCACCACCACCCGGCTTTATGTTTTTAATCTAATAAATATATTTCATAAAACCATCTCTCATGTGTACTCAAGATGCAATGAAGACTTCTCAAAATATTCTCAAGTTCAAATATAGGAAGACAAGTTTTCTAAGAATCTTCATCTTTACTATGCAATAAATATGTTACCCAAACAATATTGACACTTGAGACAGTAGAGATCATTTATCTCATTTTGGCTGGTATTTCAATGTGACTCGAGATGAATCCAAATGGCTTTCACATCCCAAGTCCCAAACATAAAAATAAAGATGAAGCCAAAAGTAAAAATCAAAATACAGGCTATGCAAAAAAAAATTGAGCAAGTGGGCACTGTGCTAAAAAAAATCTGAACTTCAGTGTTAGCTGAGTAAACAACAACTCAGCAAACAGTTCGATGCAGCCCTCACATGGCAGGTGTTCCCAATGTATTTTCTTCACATATTTTCACAAAGAACACAAAATAAGCCACAGTTCAGACCATGAGTTCTTTTATCAAACACTGTCCAAATTACATAAGTAAATGGGTGGAGTATTTTCTACAAATAATGCCAGGTCAAGATCCAAAAAGCCCCTTTGTCAGTGAGGTTGATAGGCAGCTGTCTGTAAGTGTTGATAGGAAGTAATGCCCAAGGGTAAGAGGATCATGGAAAAGCTCCCCAAATCTTAGGATTACCTTGCATTTAACTACAGCAATCTGAGGCAAATCTGTTTCCTGCCTGGTGTGCCAAAGTTGTTACCAGGGGCACATAGATTCACTAACGGATTGCGCCTTTAGATACATTAGGAAACAAATTAATAAAAGGAAAAAATGCATTCCTTTGCAATTTGTTCAAGCCATGGAAAGACAAGTTAATAGGAAGCATTACACAGTATCCAAGAGAGATATATGTGCGGGTTTAGACCCTGAACCTATCAACAATCTCTTTGTGTGGGTCAAGTCTCTCTCCTGTGGAGAGCTAGGTCTACAGACACCACTGTACCCCCATTCCTTTCCCTGAAGACTTTGAAATATTTCTTTTCCTATTGTTAAAAGTAAACTTTGTTCATTACAAGAAAGATAAGAAGCAAAATTTTATAAATAAAAAGCTTACCAATAATTCCATATTCAGAGGAAGCTAGAACTGACATTTGAGTATATAGTTTTGTAATTTGTGAGTGTGCACATCAATTTTATACATACACTCATGTCTATGTAATTATTGAATACTATTTCAATTCTGAGAGTTTTTTATTTCTTTTAATTTACTGTTGTATGTTGTGTCTTTGGTTTTAGATATGCCTTTTAGTGCAAATTTTTTGTTTTTGTTTTTTATCTTGTTTTTTTTTTCTCATGAGCCAAAACAAAATTTTCTAATCATATTAAGTTCCTTCAGTCAATAACAATCTTTCCTTTATTCATTTACCATTTTCTTTGCCTACCTGCACTCTCATCAGCATCCAGGATCATTTATTATACAAGAATGAATGCTTAATAAAGATGTCTTGAGCAGAACGGAGTGGGAGGATGTGGGATGGACTAGGAAGAGGCGGACTGAGTGCCTAGCCTTCCTTGCTTAGTCTTGCCACACAGAGACAATCACAGCTGGAACTGAAGTGTGGAAGGTTCCTTGGCTGGGTGCACAGCAATGCACCTGCTGAGTTACAAGCCTGATGAATCATTTGCCCGGTTATCTTGCTAGTCATGCTGAACTTAAAGCCACTTTCAAAACAGAACAGAACCAAGCTGGGGCTTGCTTCCTGGGCTGGTGTTTTCTCTACAAATAATCTCCTTATCGCTTTTAGAAAATCTACAATAACACGAAAACAGTATTCAAAAGCTATTTCTCCACCATTGCTGACTTTTCTGAAAAGAATTGTGTTACACACTGCTGAGCAAATTAGAATTGCCTCCTTGCTTTATATGTACAATAGAAGCAAGCAAGGCTATCCATCATGGGATAAATTGACACGCAGGCATAAAGCCTAGCCTGATTTTTCCTTTGAGTGACAATTCAAACAAAACCACTTCCTAAACTTGTTCCTTTAAAAAAAAATAAAACCTTTATATTCACATTTATTTTCTCATTTATTTGTTTAGCAGGGTTGGGCATGCTCCATGGCACCATATGTGGAGATCAGAAGAGTCAGTTCTCTCCTTCTGTAAAGTGAGTTCTGATGATCGGACCCAAGTCATCAAGCTTGGCTGCAAGCACCTTTACCTACTGAGCTGTCCTGCCATCCCCAAATTTGCTCTTCATGTGCTCCAGCAAGTCCTCAACAATCCGGATATTAACTGACCTGATTATTTGTGTTTTGTCTTTTAATTTACTTCTTTGAGAAAGTTAATTACCCTTTGCTATAGTTCCTGAATCTCCCCTCTCTTCTGTTTCAGTCTTCCCTATGGGCCTCCTCCTCTTCTAGAGGTGATCTGTGAAGATGACTGAAATTAATCAACAACACGATGGTAGCAATGCAAGACCAAAGGCCAGTCTGGCATCAGGGGTCTCTGTTTGGGAGTATCTCGTTTTCTTGTGTGACCTGGGTCAGTTAAGGTGTAGACTCAACCCCTGCTTAAGAGGTCAGTTGGACTGTTGTTGACCCAAGCTTCCTATTTAGCTCAGTCTCTTATGCATTCAGCTGACAATAGTTCCTTCCATTTGGAGGCAGTCCATAAGGAAGACTGTGAGAGAAGAGAGGAGAAAGTCAGGTGGTACAGCAAAGGAGCATTAGCTTTTGCAAGGGGCTAAAGGAAAAGACAAAACAGAAATCACCAACTAGTTAAATAAGCTGACTCACCTGGAAGCCAAAATCTACCTTTCAAGGCCCTCCATCTTTACTGCTTCATTTGATACTTATTCAACTTTGGGAAACATTTCATATACCAAAAAAAATCAACCTTCTCAGGATCATCCCATAGGTTTCTCTTTCCTCTCTCCCTCCGTTTGTTTTGTTGCTCTATTCAAAATAACTTACTACCACTTAACATCACATTACTGTTTTTACTTAATAGCACTCCACGTATTCTCTGATAATACAAAAAGGAAATACGATTGTGTTTTAAAAGAAAACACAGCTGAAATTGATTACCCCTAATTTTACTTAAAAGTGAGGCCTCCTTTCTATTGTCAAGCAATTCATAGGTTTAAACATCCCAAAGATGAAAAGATACTTAAATTTCAGCTGGTCCATACCTTGGTCATTTTGTTTTTGCCTTCAAAGTGCTGTGAATTGGGACCCTCTTGAGAGTGACTTCAATTCTACTAGTAAATGCATGGTAAATGGTAATGGAACAGAGAAAATGTCCTAAAGAGATTATGACTCCGAGTGAGAACAGGAGGCAGAAGTCCTGAGATCAGTGACCCCTCTCAGAAAAGCTTAGAAAGAAACTTGCTGAGACTGGTGTGACTAGATGGGGGTTTTCTCTCTGTTACACTGCAAGCTAGGCAGTGGTGGCGCACACCTTTAATCTCAGCACTCAGCAGGCAGAGGCAGGTGGATCTGTGTGAGTTGGAGGCCAGCCTGGTCTACAGGGGGACTCGCGAGACAGCTAGGGGAGCAGAGAAAGAACCTGTCTAAAACACAATAGAGCAGAACAAAGGAATGTCAAGAAGTGCTCTGGACTCAGAAGAACACGTAACGACTGAGAAAAACAGGAATTAACTTGGCAGCAAGGCTCCGCTCAGGGATGAGCTGATGCAGCTGTAGACAGATGGTTCGCTATGAAACAACCACATATTATAGGATTTCCTGCAGCCCCCTCATCCTTCTACCCCCAACCCCCACCCCTGAGGAAGACACCAGGCCAACAGGCTCAAACTCCAGACCTTCTCTTGTGTTGCTTGTGTGACCAGTGGGAAGAGCTGAACATTGGTGTGGGCGTGGTTAGAACCTTAGCTGGAGAGGAAGATCTGATAAGAAGACAGGAGGAGTCTGGACATAACAAGCTTGCATTCAATAGGAAGTCATGAGGTCAAAATCCATTATTTCGCCCCTGTGGGAATTTCCAGTAAGGACAGAAACAGGTCAGGAGTTGTTACTTGTTTTTGCTTGCCTTTTTGTCTTCTGTAGTGAGGACATTCTCTCACGGTGGCATCTTCTAAGACATTGATCAGTAAATGATTCCTATGAAGGGCCAGGCCTTCTACAGCAAGGACTGAACACTGTCTGTCCTAATACTTCAGCTGGCCACTATCACTCGAAGGGAGATAATATATAAACAGGGATGACTAGATTTCCATAAACTTCATTTCTGCAACAAAACAATTGTTTAAATACTTTGGTTCATAGGCCATCATTTTCCCATCTATTCTTTTATAATAATGAGATTATGAAACTTCAAGTAGCTTTTTCCTCTGATGAACCACCTTTTCGGTGAATCTATATCACATGACATCTATGTCACTAAGACAAGGCCAGGTATTCTAGTGGTCATGTGAGGTCAGAGTGACAGTGTAGGGGGCAGAGGAAGAAGCAGAGGACACATCAGAGGAACCTGACTGTCAGAACAGAACTAGCTTTACTGTCTTTCTTTCTTTCTCTCTCTCTCTCTCTCTCTCTCTCTCTCTCTCTCTCTCTCTCTGATGTTTCTTTTGTTTGTTTGCTTTTAAGAACAGGTTTTCCCTGTGTAGTTCACCCTGGCCTTGATCTCACACCAGTCCTTCCCCCAAACCTCCTGAGTTCTGGGGCTGTAGGTGTATACCACACATCCAGATCTATTTATTGCTTTTGTATGTGATTTCCAAGAATGGTCACAAAGGGCAAGTTTTACAGTGACAGATGTATCTCAAGAAACCAAAGCGAAGAGAGAAACTGAGGCAAGGTGACTCCTCAGCCAATTGACACTCGGAACTTTGAGTAGCTAAAAAAGAAGCGACAGACAAGAAAAGTAGCAGCTGGGAGCAGGGAGGCCTGGCTTGGCCTAGAAGAGGCTTGTGTTGTGTTGCGTTGCATTGTGTTGTGTTGTGTTGCATTGTGTTGCGTTGCATTGTGTTGTGTTGTGTTGCATTGTGTTGTGTTGCATTGCATTGTGTTGTGTTGCGTTGCATTGTGTTGTGTTGCACTGCATTGTGTTGTATTGTGTTGCATTGTGTTGTGTTGTGTTGCATTGTGTTGTGTTGCGGTTTTGTTTATCAATTATCATTCACTTTATCAGGTTTTATAAAACATCTACACAACAGTTAGAAAGCATGAGAGAACAATAAATGGTGTTTGGGATCTGGAAAGATGGCTCAGTAGCTAAGAACATGAGCTGCTCTTCCAGAGACCCAGGTTCAATTCCCAGCCCCCATATAGTGGCTCACAAACATCTGTAACTCTAGTGCCAGAGGCTCCAACAACCTCTTCTGCCTTCCATGGGCTCTAGGCGCACCCTTGGTGCACTGGCATATACGTAGGAAAAACAGTCATATACATAAAATTAAAATTAAGTTAAAAAAAAAAAGAAATAGGATTGGCTTCTGTCCTTCAGGAGGGATGTCATAAGGAGTGAGAAAATCTCAGGGCAAAGGGGTAGCTGGGTCCCATGGAGCAGGAAGTCATGGTCCCATAGCTTCTTGGTGGATAAGAAGAGTTTGTAAGAACCTGGCGTTGACCATTTTTGCACCAGCACACATTTCTTGAGCCACCGAACACATTAAAGACAGGAAGGAAGAGCCGAGCTTTGCCGGAGGACAGATTTACAATTTCAGGGTGAGACAGGCCTGCACTTTCCGCTGTCTCATGTGGATGACAATTCTCACCCATTTCATTTCATTCTCATAGGAATGCAGACACACCTGGGGGCGAGAAACTGCAATTTCCCATCAGACAGTCGGATCAACTGAGTAGAGGTTTGTCAAGTTTTGCAAAGGGTCCAGATTATTTAGAAGCGTCCCGTTGGCTGGCTAGTTCACTTTTCAGCTTAATTGATGAAATTCTCAGAAACAAATTGAGGTGGGCAAAATCAGTGTCTAGTTTGCCAGGGGACTGACTTTCCAAGAAATGGCTGTTTCCTCTTTGAGTTAATTAGCCACTGGGTAGCAAGTTATATGAAATGCCCCTTGTCATGCCGGAATTCACAAGGCAAGCCCATTATAGTTCTTGTGGGTTTCCCACCTTCTTCTCCAGTGGTATTTAACTAACAGCACATTCTGTGCCAAATAAATCAATTCTCAAAGAAAGCCCTCTCTACATTCAACACCCATTCTTTCTTTCTGTAACTTAAAGCTTTGATTTACAGAATATTTAAATTTCAATCTATACGAAAGAATCTAATACATTCTATATGTTTTGCAGTTATAGGAATGAAAGCACAGAGGATACGTTGACTTGACCAATGTCACACGGCTCTGGATAGCTGGTTGGCTATGGGAGCCGACCTCCCCCATCTCCCCACAGCATTCTCTTTCGACTTACTTCATCTCGTTTTGCATATAGAAATCTGAAATGGCATTTTATCTCCTACTGGATTGCATGATCAAATTCACAGATTCAATACGCGCGTGGTAGACTAAACATGACTTCTAGATCTTTCCCTAGAATCTGAACAGTTCTTGGCTGTCTCCTCTGCGACCTATCAACCCTCTTAGACTTCTCTGAATATTATGTTCTCACCAAATGGTTCTGGTCAGGAGCCACTCTGTGGTAGAACATGTGTCTAACATGAGCAAGGCCCAGGGTGAGAGAGAACTGACTCTGTGTCTAAAGTTTGTGAAATGCTGACAGAATATCTGATTTCTGCCTTAGGAACTGACGATGCGTGACAAATGCCCGATAATCCTTTAACCAAAATGTATAGCTATATTTAAATATTTATCAAGTTTCTGCAGTTTTGCCACCCATTTTCTAACAAAATATCTACTGACATTTTACAAAATGCCTTTTAGGGGAAAACGGCTTTAAACTTGATCTCCCCAGTTTTGTCTAGATCTGCCCTCCTCGCATACCGCCTTTTTCCATTCTTGGCACATCTGCCAATTTCCAATCCAAGGCCATTTCTGTTGTATGGCTTATCTTTGTTATGATGTTACAGTGGTGGCAAGGGCTTGTTTGCTAGGCCCAGTACTAAAAGTCCTGAGCGAAGATTCTAAAAACAAGTCGAATCCTAGTTTCCCTGACTGTTTGATCTTGAATAAATTGCTTTAGCTTCTGCGAGCATCAATTTCTTCACCTAAAACCTCAGCATCCTACTTTGGTAGTCACCCATACCATTATCACCAGGAGGATCAGCAGATTCGACATTTGCTCTTAGCTGAAGGCAGAGGAGAAAAAATACTAGGGAGCTTTGTCACTCAGACTCACAGACGCATAAATGTTAAAAGTTATTATGATGACATTGCCAGTGAGGCTAAATATCCTTTAAATAGTGCACTACATTAGCGCCAAAATTCTCCCAAAGGTGCAAGAACTGGTCATATTGAGTTTAACCCGACAACCTGGCAGTGGGAAATATGGCTGATAAATCACCATCAGAAACCAGCCAGGTGCAAAGAAAAAGAAGGGTTGGGGGAGAAAAAGTGAAGAGAAATATACAATGCCATAAGCAATATGCCAGAATGAAGGCCGGGCCAAATGGTGGAGCAGGAGAAAGGGCTGGTGATATCCTCACACATTAGTGGGTAAAGTGGAAGGCTTGCTCGGCCAGGAGGCACTCCCTCTCCAGGGATCTCCGGGCTTCACAGACTAGACAATAAAAAGTCTTTTCTGAGGCATGGCACAGATTTGTCCTTTTGCCACAGAAATGAAAAACAATGATACTACTAGTTATGAGCCATCAAAGGTCAGCATCTCAGAGAAGAACCAGAAAAGCACTGTTTCTGTGTTTGTCGTGGTCTTTTTTTTTTTATGGGTGCATTTGTATGAGCATGTCTTTCTTGTCTGCCAGAAAAGACAGACCTTTCTGTTACTAGAAAAACACTTGTTATGTATTTTAATTGGGGCCTTCTGAATGTTGTGACCCGAAGTGGTGATGTCAATAACGGGGGCCACTCAGTGTTCCCAGGCAGCCAGAGGACTATTTCAGGCTCCCAATCCTCCTGCCAAACAGGGCAGAGGCCCAAATATTTCTTTTGCATTTATTTCGGGGTTTTAATCTCACATGCAGTTAAACCCCGTTAAATGAGTTCTAGTTTCCCATGCTCCTTTGTTGCTTCCGAGGAGAGTTAGCATTCGTGTGCCTACCCTGCCACTTCCTGCCTGGGAAGGGTGTTAACACTCCTTGGACCAAAAGGCACCCCCTTCCCAACATTCTTGCTTTAATCAAGAGCTGTCTGCCTGATTCTGGGTCTCACTTCAGGCCAGAGGCTAACAAGATACGCAGGGTAGCTTTATAGTGAGACTCAGGAGCCTTTTTGCTCCACCGCCAAGCACAGGAGTGGGCTTCCCATAGCTGTGACTCGGCCTCATTTCTAAGCATTCAGCATGGAAGGTAATGGGAAAGCGCCTGGATGACAAAGATGCCCATTTATTACCCTGTCTGCTCCTCCACAAAGCATCTCTTCCCCCCTTTGGCAAGAACAGATCACTATTGACACTTTTAGAAAGCCCTGGGCCTCTCTCAGTTATTGGCCTAATCGCTGCCGCCTCTGAAAGCAGAGTTCTTTCCTAACTAGATTTTTTTAGAAAGTTAAGAGGCTAGTCTTTGCTTTATTCATTGAAGGGACTTCATGGGCGAATGTATTCTCCTGTCAGTATTTTTCATCAGTTCAGCAACATCTGCAGGATATGAAAAAAAAAAAAAAAACAACAGAAACCAGATGTTTCCAAAAGGTAGTTTCACTAAGCCTCCTTACCATAATTATTGCGATATCACATCCGCATTTTATTGTACCTCTCCTATATTTATATGCTGCTAACTTTTCCTGTAGAAATTAAAACTGGTATATCTGAGTTCCTTCTAAACAGATTTGTGGTCTTAAAAAAAATAATTGACAAATATCCTCCATTAAATCCAGATTTCCTTTATCAAATCTTGGAGAGGAAAATAGATTAAGAAGATGTGGATATTTATCTCAACCTTCAACATTTACACTCATTTAGCTAATTAGCACTTAATTACACTGTCAAAGGGGAAAATGTTACCAGGGACAGGACACAGTGGTCCCCACCCCTCTGGCTCATGCTTCTTCTGAAAGGCAGACCTTTGCTTAGAGCCAGCCTGCTCCTACATGAAACATTTATAATGATTACTTGACAGGGGGTACAGATACAAGATTGCACAAGAGAGAGCCATCATTCACGAGAGCCCAGCTAGAACTCCCAAACTGGAGCAACAGCGCCCCCCAAAGCAAGTTGCCGGAAGCATCCAGAGAGCAAACAGCTGCCCAAACGTCTACTTTTCTTGCTTTACAAACCAAGGAGCTATTTTAAGAACTGCTGGTCCAAAGGCGGCCTCTATCACAACCAAATGAGCATTCCAGCCAAGCTGGGGAGCCACGGCTGGAAACGGAGACTGTTTCCACCTACGTTAGCTCAGACACAGCGAATTCTCTAAGGAGAGGATGGAGGCGGCCGTGGAGCGAGCAACAGGGACAGAGAAGAAAAGCGGACAACCTTAGAAGTTTGTAAAACTCGAGGCAACAAAATGTAATTAGCTTAACGAATAAATCTTGTTAACTGAAATGCAACCAAAGATCTGCTTGTCATCGGGGTTTCTCCATCTTTTAACAAATGGCAACGGTTTTTGGTCTCACAGGTTCCTTGCCAAGTAGAAGGCCTCATTAAAGCTGTCGGAAAATAATAGAATTCTAATTAGCTTAATTATGATATGAAAAATTATCAAGTCAATCCACAAAAACAATATGCAATTAACCTTTTTTTTTCTTAAGTCAAGCTATTTTTCCAAAACAGGAAATGAAGGATAACACTCTTAATTTCATCATGAGGGCAAAAATCCTAGACACCCTGATGCAGTGGTGTAATGAGCATGTAATGAAAGCAACAGCCCCCACTCGCCAGCAACTCCCTTTGTGTATTGACTGCACAGCCTTTTGGCTTCAAGTATGGAAACTGCATTAAATTGGAGGCTCATTCAAATTTTCTCTTTCAAGTTCTAAGTCCTGTTTTCTATTTTCCTTTCTAGTCTAGAAAAGATGAACCATCGTTGCATTCTCAAAAGACAATAGACGTATGATGTCATGTCCACACGCTTGAGCTCTTATCCTGCTGCTGGAAGTATTACAAAGGGAAAATCACATAGGATTGAAATTAAGGAACACAAGCCAGGAAGCCTGAAATCTAAAAAATTTGAAATCAAGCTACATAATCAATAACATAATGGTAAAATCTGAGAAGACTATATATCCACTACTTAAGATATAGGAATGTGTTTAAAAAAAATTTTAAAAACTTTCCCACTCCCTAAATATCTCCACAATAAAAATTAAACCCATATGTTCCTGTTAGATGGCTGAAGTTAAAAACAATGATAATAGACAGTGTTTGTGAGGAGATTAAGAAATCAGAACCTTTGCGCATTTTTTAGGAAGAGTATAAGTCGATACCATCACTTTAAAAAAAACCATTTTGTGACATCTGTTAAATAGATATGCTCCAACTGAGTACACATGTCTATCAAAGGCGTGGACCAGGATGTTTATAACAACCTTACTCATAATAGCCTGAGACTGGACACAATGCAAAATCTGTCGACAGTAAGACAAATTATGAAATCGTCACTCTTCTTCTTAACCGCAAAGAATGCGTGCTGTGCTCACTTACATTTTGTTTAAAAGTAAGCAAAACTAATCTACAGGGACAGACGGTATCAGGGCACTAGGGGACAGCATTATCTAGGGTGGGCCTGAAGGTTTCTCAGGAGATGGCATTTGAGCTGAGGTCAGCTGATGGCAATCACATAGAACCTGGGAGAGAAGTTCTGTATGGAGAATGAAAGGCAAGCACCAAAGTCTAATCACACAATGGTAGGAGATAAGAAAGTCTTCTAGGGTGTGCTGACATTATATTGAAGCCAGGTGATAGATGTGTATGTGTGAGTGTGTGTGTTTACATATACATGCATGTATATATGTATATATATGCATATATGACATAATGATAAATATCTATGAGAATACAATATGCCAAGTGAGGGAATGCTGTATAAATAATATATAAAAATCCCCCCAATAGTTCCACAGTGGAAGCTGTACCCATGCATGCTTATCAGAATGGCTAAATTAAAGGAATTAGCAAGTATTTGTAAAGAGGGGAAGAAATCAGAGCCTTTTGTGTTTTAAAAAGAAAATATATTTGTTCATGTAACTTAACAATTAATAGTTGTGTGCTTTATGTATCCCCAAAAAGAGTAAAAGCAAAGACCACTATCTTTTTATATTCTGGGCCATGAGTGTCTACCTCAAAACTCATCTTTCATTTCTGTTGCCAAGTTTCCTCTACAGACTCCACTTTAGCCTTAATATTTTTCTCTTGTAACACACTGAGCACATGGGGACCAACGGTCTCATTCTGATACAGAACTTCTCTCCCAGATTCCCTGAAGCCATTATAAATAGATCTGAGCACAACTCCTACCACCTGAGAGGCTTTCTGGCCATCCTTTCTAAAAATCTTGATGATACCATCTCTCTGTTGCCCTATTTGAAATTCTTCTCAATCATGGTCTCAATACCCTGATTTCTTATTTGTTGACTTTGGGTATCTACTAGAATGTATGCTCCTTGAAAGAGTGGACAAATGCTGTCCTATGAGGTACTGTACCTCTAGTGCCTAAGGAAGAGCATGGCATCTAGTAGACAGTCAATAGATAAATAATGATTAGAACAGATAGATTGTTTCCCCCCCCCACACACACACACACAGTTAACAGAAGGGGACAGGCTTGGTTAATCAAAACTAAGATTATATGAAAAATCCCTATGGAAAGCCACTACTTTGTAAGATAATTGAAATATAATTAAAACCATAGACAGAGTTCAAACACCAATACCCTGCATGGGTAGAAAATGATTCCCCTAAAAGATATGTTATTAATGAAAATCTCTCAGCACCAGGCATGTTATAATTCCCTGTGAGGTATTGGTCCGAAAAACCCCCAAAATCTCCTGAAAACAACATACCTATTGCCATTGATGTTGGCATCAGAATCAGATGGTAAAACCATATTCTGAAAACACAACATGCTTTAGTTGTAGGACATAGAGAAATAAAGTTAGCAATTATCTAAAGCTTTCTCGCTGCTGACTAACTTTCATAGTGCTGGAATGTGATATTCAGGCCTTTCCTCAGAGAGAGAAGGCACCATTGGTATTTCTGAAGTCAGCATGATACCAATGAGCCGGGCAAAATGTGCTCACGAGTACAATAGTGGCACAAAGGTTATGGGTACAGCCGACCGCTTTCTGATTGGATTCAAGCCTCTACCACAGGTAAGAATCCAGGCCTGGTTCTACAAGCCTGGTCAAAAGCTCATGACTCTGGGAGTCATAAGTCCTATAAAAGAACTTAACACTGATACTTATCTAAAGGAGAAAAGGACAAACGCTAATAGATATGGAAAAATGAACAAGGAAACTCCCAGTTATAAGCAGTAAGGCTGGGGATTCTGGGTATTTGATCATCTTCCTCCACATCTTTAATAGTTACCTACCTAAATCCAGTTGAAATGTTAGACATATGAATGAGAGTATAATTAGTAATCCAAACCAACAAGGAACCAAAGGAGTGACCTCAGCAGAGGAAGCTACTAGGTTAGGTCAGACTTTGCAAAAGAACTGACAAGACTACGTAGAAGGAACAGGAGTCAGTAGGGAAAGCCAGAAGACCCTAAACAACGAACTTGAGTCAGCAGATGTGCAAAGATAGGAAAACCCTAGTTTTTCTATCTTTCTCCAAATAATAGCAGTTTATATTATATAATGGATTAAAAGTACATTGGTCTTCCTGAGTCTATGGTGTGAATCAATTGTCAGAGATTTGAATATTGACACTGGCAAGATGGAAATTTAAAAAATATATTCCTTATAGGGAGATGGAACTGTTGCATATGAAATAGACCAAAATCTGTGGTAAGTCATTCTTTTTACTCACATGTTCAAGTATTTTATATAGAACTAGTAATATTGTTCACAAGGATCAAAACAAAAACCAATTTTCCATCTATGAATCTTTCTAAATAAATGTTTTGACATTTTCCCCCTCAGAGTAGGAATTCTCTGACCTAATTCAACATTTTGTCTAAGAATTGGAATGTGTGGCCGGGCGGTGGTGGCGCACGCCTTTAATCCCAGCACTCGGGAGGCAGAGGCAGGCGGATCTTTGTGAGTTCGAGACCAGCCTGGTCTACAAGAGCTAGTTCCAGGACAGGCTCCAAAGCCACAGAGAAACCCTGTCTTGAAAAACCAAAAAAAAGCCGGGCGATGGTGGCGCACGCCTTTAATCCCAGCACTCGGGAGGCAGAGGCAGGCGGATCTTTGTGAGTTCGAGACCAGCCTGGTCTACAAGAGCTAGTTCCAGGACAGGCTCCAAAGCCACAGAGAAACCCTGTCTCGAAAAACAAAAAAAAAAAAAAAGAATTGGAATGTGTGTGTCCATGTGTGAGTATATATGTTTGTGTAAGCAAAGGCTGCTCATTCGTTTCCTGACTGCCCATACCCAAATAATCACACAGAAACTATATGAATTAGAGCACCATTTGGCCAATGGCTTATGCATATTCATAGCTAGCTCTTACATCTTAAATTAACCCATTTCTATTAATCTGTGTATTGCTACAAAGCTGTGACTTACTGGAAAGATTCTGGACATCTGTCTCCTTTGGCAATTACACGGTATCTCTCTGACTCTGCCTACTCTCTCTCTCTCTATATATATATATATCTTCCAGCCTGGCTATATTCTGCCCTGCTATAGGCCAAAGCAGTTTTATTCATTAACCAATAAAAGCAACACATATACAGAAGGACCTCCCACATCATCTGTGCACAATGTGCACATGTGTGTGTACAGGTAGAGCATGATTAACGGTACACTGGGCCAATGATTCATAAGTTAAAGAATTTAGAGCCTAGCAAACCCCACACTACCAGGAGAATGATGCAAGCAAAGGCAGAGATAAAGTTTGCTGATGCCAATTGTCCTTCATTTGAATACAGCTCGGTGTCAGAGCTAAAAAAGAAAAAGCAGCGGGGCGTGATTCAGTTGTTATCTTTTCAGAAATGATTCATTTTCTTTCACTGCACAGCTGGAAATTCAGAAATGAATACTTTGGGATGAAGGCTTAGATGGCTTATCAGATATTCAGTCCTGAGGTTAGGATCCAGGATTGACAGTGACACCCTTACATAACAGACCCAACCACTAAGATTCCAACAGATTCCCCAGTGGATACAGGGCTAGGAAAGTGGGGGCTTGGCTCTACAAGACCCACCTGATGAGTCCCTCACTGTGTTTCCTTTTGCTGCAGAGGGCTGGCTACAGTTTTTCAGAAAAATATCAGAGGCTGGAGATATTACTGTTTGCATGTCTGTATGTCCCCATAAGTCTCAGGAAAGCTCCAGCTACTATACACTGCAGATGAAAAACCTTGTCTCAAAAAAAAAAGAAAGAAAGTAACAAAGGAAGGAAGGAAGGAGAAAGAGAATACCTGCCATGATATGAAGTGATGGGAGAAACATCACACAAAATACTAAACTTTAAATTGTGCTCTCACTATTTATGCCAGGCTGAGTTGACATCCTGCCAATGAATCCTTGATATTTCTAACTTTACTGGAAAAAAAATGATATGAAGCATGTAGTATATGACATCAATTCCCCACTCTAAGTCAATAGCTCTATGATGATGACAAATGGTCTGAGAGCTGTCATTTAAAAGTTTTACACTGCACGCAGTCAATCTAGTTATTCAGCTCCACTCACAGCGACCTTTACAAGTCTTTCTCTCTACATGGTTTATGTATGTAAGACATCCTGGTTTTTTTTTTTCATTATTTCCTGAAAACTGTGTGCACCCACACCTCTAGGCCTTTGACCCCATTCCTCTCAGACAATACTAGTTTCTTCTTTGCCAAATAGCATTCCTCTAACTATGTACTTCTTGGCCCAAGCTCACTTTGTTCCTAGTATCTTTCTTTTATATTCATTGCCATTGTCCTTGATGACAGAGCCTACGGTTGTGCACTTACTGATGTTCCCACCACTGGTGATAGATGCCATTCATAAGCGTTGTTCGGCATGTTCATGACAACTCTAAATGCAAAGAAACTTGGACCTGGGCAAAACTGGGACATAGACCATCCTCATTGATTACTAGATCCTTCTTGTGTCTGTCACATCAAGCCCTATGAGTTGTGCTTCTAAACTAAAGGCCTAATCCAGCTGATTCCTGTTCCTCCTCTTGTCACTGCTTTCACCCCTCTATCACTGTGCATCTCACATCCAAATGTGTCCTGGTTTCCCTGCTTGCTCCTCACCTTCCATTCTTCACACCATAACAAAATGGCCTCTGTGTTTTAAGGTAAGCTGGGTCATCTCAAGTGCTGTCTGCATATTCTCTAGTATTTGGATCTGTGAGTTCAAGGCCACCCTGGGCTACACGAGACTGAATCTGTGAAAAAGAGAAACAGAACTCACACAAAGGTGATCTCAGCGCTAGGGAAGTGGAGACAGGAGTGATATGGCTGGGTGGAGAGAGAAATATAAGGCAGGAGGAGAGAGGAGTTCAGTGTAGTCTGAGCAGTCAGGGGATGCAGCAATCAGAGGACAGGATTGTCCTTTTGGTCTGAGCATCAGTAGAGGTATGAACTCTCTAATGATTGACCACTCTGCTTCTCTGATCCATCAGCTGTCACCCCCTGATAGCTGACTCCAAGTTTTATTATTAAGACCAATTAGATTTCCTGTTACAAAGCCCAAGTCCTGAACATCTTCGAGGTTCTATATGTTTGGCTTTTGCCCTTGGCTGCATCATCTCCCCTAACATTTCCTCTCTTATGGGGCCCCTAAATTGTTCTATTAATGGCTGCAGTATGACCCACCTTAAGGCCCTATAGTTGGCAGTTATTCAGTTGGGAATTCTCCTTATTCATTTTCAACCCCTCTCTCATTTCAGGTCACAATTCCCCATGACTTAGAAAGCTTTCTGAGCTGCTGATTTAAGTAAGGCATTCTTACTCAGATCAGGTGGAGCAGTTCCAGCGTCCTGTGTGACCACGCTCAGTTAAATACTTTGCGTCTTCCTGATTAGCTTCTTTGTAGTTGCTTCTGATTCATTTTGAACTGTATGCTTAAAGTGGACCTTCCTCAGAGTGCTAGAACTTTCTTTGTATATCAGCCCCCTCTCTAGTATCCTGCCCTCATTTTTATCCCTGCCTCATTCCAGGGTCTTCTTTCTCCATGTCACCAATCTGGAAATTTTTCTTGAGGCTATGACTGTAGTGGAATTCACCTCATCTTATCTTGTCTCTCAGTATCATTGTCCTTTGATTCTATGTTCAGTGTGTCAAAAATATTCTTTTTTTTGCAATCTTTAATATTTCAACTGCTTTGAGAATAGAGCATGTATAGTCAGTTTTACTCGATTTTGGCTGGAAGTAGAAATCCCTTGGTGTATATATGAACACAACATAATCCAATTCCTCAAGCTGGTTGTCTAAGGGATAACTCTAATGGGTAATAAAATGGTAACTAGATGGGGTGGGAAACAGAGAAAGAAAAATGGATCATTAAGTCCCACACCTTAGCTACCCTGGGTTGGTTATTAGGAAGTAGGAAAGGAAATTGTCTTTGTGTTAATTAGTGCCTTATTTGGAGTACATGGCATAGGCTTCGCTAAATGGAACTTTTCCATTTGGGTGAGAATGAAGTAGAGTTCAGGAAGGTGAAAGCAGACGGAGCCCACTCTCAAGCCTCTTCTCTCCTTAAGTGATGTGACCCTCCCCGCCACGGAGGTCGTCTGCGAGCTCTGTGGATGTGAGCACTTCGTAGGGTGTGCTCATTAAACCACAAACACAGAACAGGGACCGAGCAACCACAGGGCAACACGGAAAATTGTTTTATAAGCCGACTTGTACAAATTGATTTCAAAACTGGGGAGCAATTACCATTAAGAAAATAATTTGCTGCTCTGAAGAGGGTAGGGCAAGGCAGTGGTTCAAAGATAACCTAAGCCATCATTAGAGAAATCCAGTTATTTAGTCAATTTTACTTATTTACAGGACGAAAGATTAATGAGTACAGATACTCACTCAGACAGTAATTAGGTTTCAAAACCATACTATAACACAATCAATCATGGCTCTTGAACATAATGGCATTAGGGCAGAGCCCTCTTTCAGCTCCAGTTATTAGCAAGTGATTGGTGAACAGTGAGCTTCTGCCGAGAGCCCACTGCAAGGCTCTGCAATCAAGGGAAAGGAAAGTCTTGGGAAAATAGAGAGCGCATCCTTTATCCTTTGTCCTTGGTCTGAGTATTAGGAGCATGCTCAGGAATCTGTAATGGGACCTCAAAAGTGGTAGCATTTTGATACCGTTGGCAATTTACTCTCGATTCGATGTCACCTGAGAGCCCATCTCTCTGTAGTCATTGGAATCCACTGTTTGGGACAATACCACATCTTCATCTATAATGTTTAAAATTTACATTCTCTTGACCTTACAAAGATAAGCGGGAGTTTTTATAAATGTATTTAGGGCCACATGGCACCTAAGAAAAAGACAGGTAAATAAAAATAATCAAGATAAAGGCCTTTCTCTTGACTGTTCTTATTTAGAAAAGGACAGCTTCCCTGGTCACTAACCAGGGACGCTGGCTGATGGCATACATGCCAGCCTCATGGACACTAGGTGGAGAAGAGTTAAGAAGAGAAAAACCAAAAAAATAAAAAATAAAAATAAAAAAAATTAAAAATAAAGAAGAGAAAAACCCAGTACACTTTGGGAATTTTTACGGAAAAGTTGCAAAAGTAATGAATGCCAATACTTCTATCCTTTACATGATTCCCCTAAAGCCTCACGGGACAGTGATACCTCTGCAGCTCTGACAGCTAAGGTGGGAGATGAGATGGTGAGGCCCATTTCCTCCGGCTCTCCATGTCAGAAACCAGCTGTGGTGCCTGCTTCCCACCATAAAGGAAAATCAAGAAT
Organism: Dicrostonyx torquatus; assembly: GCA_028555095.1. Taxonomy (NCBI): domain Eukaryota; kingdom Metazoa; phylum Chordata; class Mammalia; order Rodentia; family Cricetidae; genus Dicrostonyx; species Dicrostonyx torquatus. Next base: position 473,779 of record JAQHUG010000194.1, on the reverse strand, counting down.
TCAGCTCCAGAAAGTGTCTCTACTCTTATCTGGACTTGCATAAAGACCATTTTCCCTTTGTGCTCTATTTTAATTCAGCCATATCTCCCCCATTTTAAATAACCATTGCCACCATGCTGCTTTCGTCACTGACCGCAGCAGTCTTATATCAAAGTATCCAGCAGGCACATCGGCTCATGCTATGCTCTGCGGACAGCTCAGGCCCCTTCAAAAGGCATATATACTTTTCCTAGTGAAATCACAGTGCATTTTGTTGAATTTGTAATTTTACCCATGACGTTTTCCCTTGATGTATTTCAGTGGTTAACTTATTTCTGTGTGGTTATTTGTACATGTGCTTTCTTTTAGAGTATCATACTTTCTCATGCATTTTATCTTTTCTTACAGAATATGCAAACTGTAGAATTAATCTAAGACTGTGTATGTGTGTGCTTTGAGCCACACCATTTAAAAAAATTAAATAAAAATATTAGTAGTATCACATAATCTGGGTGTTGTTTGGTTTCCAAAACAACAAACAAGGGGTTTTCCCTGACTTTCTTTAAGCTAATCTTGTTTCTGTTAAGATCTACAAATCCTCTAACCATGTGAAAGTCCTTGAAAAAAAAAGTAACAGAATTTATATCTCTTTTCCTACATAATTCTTTCCAACTAATTCTTTCCCAAGGGGAAAAGAGATCTTTTAACTTGGAAATGCAGTCATGAGGTAGCCGACTCCAATAGAATAGTGAGACTTGCATTTGATGTTTGACTTACGTGGGACTCAATCCACTGCCATTCTGAGTAAGCTGGAACAGGTCTCTTGTGTCCTTTGCCAGGCTTCCCAGGGAGAACAACACAAGGTCTGTGGAACTGAGAGAGTTCCAGCTCTAAAAGAAGAGTTCTGTCAACAAGGCGTTGATTTCAAGCGCCAATAAAGACAGTCCTTGATGTGTCTCCCTACATGAATATTGCCAACACTCAACACTCATGCTCATAGAAGTCAGACTTTCCTCATTCGTCCAATGGTAAGAAGGGCAGAAAGCTGCAGGGGGCCTGGGAAAAGTGCTATCCTTACAGAGTGCCCAACAAGCCCTTGGCATCGAGCCACAATTGTTCAGAAAATTATTCAGCAAAAAACATGTATGGAACCCTTCACTCTTATCGGTTATCACCGGCCCCTTGTCAAGAATGTTTCACTTCCTTCAATGTCTCCAAACCATCCTCTCTCCACTCAAATTCTTTTCTATCTTGCAGATTTTGCTTGACATGTACCATTTTATCACATACTATCTTGCATTTGCAACTTCAAGTTGGTGTTTGTTCACGCCAATCCAGCTTCTAAGTGGTTTTAAGTTTGAAAAAAAAAACTGTTTTCCATATTTTGTCAGTCATTTAGACTGGAATGAAAACATCATGAGGTCACTTAAGACTTGTTTACTGAAGTATGGGTTGCACTTAACAGATTATAGGGATAATAAGAGGTCAAAAGATAATATTTGATGTCTGGAAGGGAAAATTGGAAGTGTCCTCACAATGCTTGGCCAAGTGTCTATAGTCAGTTATCATTATGACTGTATTCTCAAGAGGCTGAACATACATGCTAGTCAAGAGCTAACCATGTTAGGTGTACTTTCAAAACCAGGTGACTAAGATGTTGAATTAGCAATAGAGAAAACCATGTAGAACAGCTTTTAATTATTTACCATGTCATTGTCTGAGTAATACTTGGACATGGGTTTAGTGATTTTTGTAATATTCTGAGAGAAAATAATTGAATGACACTCAATTGTTTTGTTCCATTGGCACCGCTACCACTATTAGTCACGAAATAGCATACTGGGTAAGAACAGTTTATTTCTGTTTCCTTTCATATTCATGCTACAAATGTGAAATTAATTTTCCTTAAGCACATTTTGTTTTATAAAACTAAACACAAATGTTTTTCTTATTATAGAACTTGTATCTTTTATCCGAAATTTTTTAACTATGCTGGAAGCAAGTTTAGTTTAGATTGTCTTATTCCAGGCACGCTCATTTTGTTGGCTTTCACATTTCTAGAAGAACCAAGCATGATCATATTGTAGGTATTATCATTTTTTTCATTTATTTAGATACAAATGTTTTTAATTGGACAAAGTGACTAAAAATCAAATGAGACTACAAAGATAGGTAGAATTGTTCCTATTCACAAACGATCAGTCCCAGCAGTCCCAGTATACCATCTGGATGCCCAAATCTTACACAAAATTCTGTAGTATTAGAATATACCCTATGTGATTCTCCCATACTCTTTCTTTCTTTCTTTTTTTCTTTCTTTCTTTGTTCCTTTCTTTCTTTCATGAGGTAGGGTTTTATGGCAGAAATTACTGTGCAAAAAAAAGGAAACAAAAATTTAATAGTTCATATAATACTTAATATTGTCTATAGGTATATATGTTTGTAACTCCACTTAAGGGAGGCTGATTCAGGCTGATTCACTATAAGGGCAAACAAAGCCTAAGTTACAGATCAAGACTTTGTATAGTCTTAACTGACCTGAAACTTGGTATGTAGAGTCTTCAAACTCATATAGATCCACCTGCTGCTATCTCCCGAGTCCTGATATTAAAGGTGTGTGCGTGCCATCGGACTTGGCATTCCCATGTACTTTCAAATCATCAATAAATTACTTATAATACCAAACACACTACAAAGGCTACATAAGTAGTTGCCATGTTGCAATTAAGGAATAATAATAACTAAATATGTGCATAGGTAACATCACAGCAGCTATGGTTGCTGGCACTGGGTCTCAACAAGTGTGGGCCAGTCATCAGCCAAACACGGATAAAGGAGGGGCTCATAGGATACCCCCATTTCTAACAAACTATTGAATGCTGATGGATCCTGGAGAAAGGACAGTCATCATCTTCATTTGTGGACCCAATGGTGAGTCCATCAGGCTCCAATGGATAGTTCCGAACCCAGAGTCACACAGGCAGACCTAGTTAAAATCAAGGGGTCACAAAACAAAAAAGATATAAATAGGGAAAGGAACTTTTAGGAAAAAAAGAGGAAACGAGAAGGTGGGAAAGAGTTAAGAGTGTTGTTGGGGGTAAAGAGAATGAATCACATATGTGTGAGGTGTGTGGGATAACAAGAGGAGATCACGTATATGTGTGAAGTGTGGGGATAAACAGAATGGATCATGTACATGTGTGAGGTGTGTGGGGTAAACAGAACAGCTCATAAACATGTGTGAGGTGTGTGGGGCAAACAGGACAGATCATTTACATGTATGAAGTATGGGGGCTAAACATAATGACTCATACACATGTGGAAAGTGGGGGGGGTTAGACAGAACAGATCATATGCATGTGTGAAGTGTGAGGGTAAACTGCATACATCATGTACATGAGTGAGGTGTGTGAGTGTGTGTGTGTGTATGTATGGTGGGGGGTAATAAGAATGAATCATTTCCATGTGTGAAGTGGGGGGTGCAAAACAGAATGGATCATATACATGTGTGAAGTATGTGTGTTAAACAGAACAGATCATATACATGTGTGAGGTGTGTGGGGTAAACAAAACACATCACAGACATGTGTGAAGTGTCTGGGATACACAGAATTGATTACATACATGTGAGAAGTGTGCAGAAGGAAACAGAACGGATCATATAAATGTGTGAAGCTTGGTAGGGACGGTAAACAGGATGGATCATATACGTGTGTAAAATTGTCAAAGAACAGAGCCGGGCTGTGGTGGCGCACGCCTTTAATCCCAGCACTCAGGAGGCAGAGGCAGG
>JAQHUG010000194.1:454102-468274 GCA_028555095.1 Dicrostonyx torquatus | reverse complement strand
GCATGAATCACTTATTTTCCTACTATAACAATATAGTTCATTAGTTGAGTTTCCATTGGTGCTTTCTTGTCTTCTGATTTTCTTTCACTACTTTCCTATCTCCCTTGTGTCCTCATCCCCCAACTTTGCAGCCCCCCCATATTTCACTAGTTGAGAACTTAAGCCATTACCTATTTGCCCAAATTCCTAACAAATGAATAGATGAGTGACCACCCATCTCAAATCCATCTGAACATGTGTTCCACACTTATCTGTTAGATCAGTCAACTGAACCTGAAGATGTGGAAGCCAAGATATACTAATGGAGAAAAGTTATCCCATTACCAGGACCGGCCTCCTTTACCCCCAATGCCAAGAGAAACAGTCATGGGTATCAGAAAAAGAGACAATCCTTGGACATAACATGTTCCTAGGTCTTCTCCCATTCAAAATTCCTACATGCTCTCGTATCCATGGAAATAAGCTCTAATTCTATGGTTAAATATGAATATTTTCTAAGCACCCCCCACAACATACAACCTTAATGTCCACCCTGACCCCAGAGGATACGATATCCACAAAGGCAAGGTTGTTTGGAGAATATTATGAGTTCAGGTTTTGTTCTCCTGAAGCTGGTAACTCCTCTTAGACACAGGAGGTCAGGTTTCAATCTTCATCGTTTTTACATGGTATCCCCTGCTCTCTGCCAGCCTCTTTGGTGGCAAGGAACCCAGCGGGAAAGAGGAATAAGATATGGGATAGGAACAACGCAGAACATTCAAGTGTAAGGTATACAAATCACCAAGTCCAACCTCACAAGCAGATTGAGCCTCTGTTCTGGTTGGAGCTATTGTACAACATTGTAGACTTTAATACTTTATGAAAAGCTTATTATGACAAGTCAATGACAGCACTTTCAGTGGGTCAATAAATCATGGATGTATCACACCACAGAGATGACAACTATGTAAAGCATCACAGGAAATGTGATATTATTTCAACAAAATAGCAACTACAGCCTCTTGGCACTCACTACAATTTTAAGACAAGGTTTTAAAAGATGTTGTTATTAGTACTATTGAATGGGAAACTTTCTTGCATTGGGGCACTGAGAAAGTAAGCGGGTTTTTTTTGTTGTTGTTGTTGTTTTGCTTAGTTCAAAGCTTAGTATGAGTGGAAATCAAGCAGTACATGAGAAGTAGCTCGCCAGAGCAGCTTCTCACACCGAGGCTCCGGCTCTACCTTATAACCATGTTGATGTTCCACTCGTGCCTCATAATGTGCTCCCATCGGGTAGGGGGAGGAATCCAAACCATATGAAGAGTAGGATAAAAAGAGTGTTGGGAGCTTTCATTCATGGCACTTTTCCAAGCATCTGCTAAGAGAGGGGATGCTAATTTTTTAATAATGTTTAGGGCATGGTTGAGTAGGAATTGGAGACTGACCCAACCTCGTTTTGTTCCTCTCCAACTGGAAACTGTGAAGCAGCTGTCAAAGTGGGGTTGACGGATGTTAGCAGCGAAGGGTACAAAGGCAACAACTTACTCCTCTTTCCAAGCTGAACATTATCCTGTGCCAACATTTTTCTGTTCTTTCTGCACAGAGGGAGCAAAATAAATGGAAGGATTAGGAAAGAATAATTAATCTTGGTATGTGGAGAATAATTTCCAATTTATAAAATGCTTTACATATTTTATTTCATGTGATCTTCAGATAAGCTTTTTAGGTAGGCTAATACAGAATCTGCTGTAATCCTGCCCAAAGGCAAAGGCTCAGAGAAGTTAACTAGCTTGTGCCTAAACCTATTGTGGAAACAAGACCATAACTGGAGTTCCCATTGTCCATTCAGAGCTTTGCCCATTGGATGTGTTTATCTTCTTTCATCTGGTTTTGACTTCTTTTACTCGAGCTACCACACCCATATTAGCAAGTCATAAAACACTTCCAGAATATAAATATTATAAACCATATTTTCAGGTCTTCCGACTTGATTCTTTATTCACACTAAACTTTGCAATGAAGCACAACAGTAGTCTATCCAAGACTGTTCACCTAATGTGTCTGCTTTAAGTTTTTATTGCTCTGTTTCAGTAATTTGGGGCCATGGTCTTTACAGAGACCAGTGGTCTCTCACATTATTCCTGATCCTAGCCTTGGACTTTTTTTTTGGTTTTGGTCCCTCTCTGGTGTTAAACATCAGGGAGGGCTTGGTGTGAAGAATATTTGGGTGAAGGAGAGCTAATAAAAGGCTCAGGTGACCAACCTTATCATCTGAAGTTGCTCAAATACTTATCAAAGTAAGATGGGCTCTTAGACACAAAGACCATTTTTTAAATCAAAATTTTTTTAGGTTACAGTAGAAAGCAATGGGCATGGAAAAAGAAGATAAAGAAGCATCTGTCACTGAAGTAACTTTAGATAAAAATACACAGATACACAGTTTGACAAGCAACAAAATAGAGCATTTTAATCTCCTAACATTCCCAGTTCACTCACTGACCCAGGCTACTTCTTAGGATTCTTATGCCATCTAAAACTGCTCTAAGAAGACATTTCATATCATAATATAAATCTCTGAGAAAATACGTTAATCTGTCCCACACTTCCACTATAATAATTCCCACCCCTGGCCATCCTCAAAGTTAAAATCCAGTCTTGGTTCCTGTAGATTATTCTTCCTAACACAGTTGCTATATCCTTTCCTTTGATTTCCCTTTCTTGGCCCAGCTTGGGGAATAGCCTGAAATGGATTTAGGCTATAATTGTCAACAGGAGGGCCTGCCAAATCTGTGTCTGCACAGAAATAAACACAAATTGGCAGAGAGGTGAGGAGCACAGCCATTGCCTTTTCATCTAGCAAGATCCTCCCAAGAGCTCCACAAAGCAGCCAGCTCTCAACAAAAGACTAAAGAACCCAAAGAGTAAGGGGCAACATAAAAATAGCCTGCACAAAAACAAGGCATTAGCTTTTAAAAACAAACCACTCCAGGCAGCTCACCTAACACGGTCCAGAGTTGCCTAGAGGCTGGAATGCCCAGATTCCACAGCAAGGGCCAGTCCACTGTTCTCTAAGTCAGCCTATGATGTGTTCCACTTGAATGTCTCTAGTTTCTATGTGTGCCTTTCTGTGGTCTGGGACATGGAAGTGGAAGTATCTATTCTGTACATGTGAAGCTAATTTCCAAGATCTAGAGAATGGTACAGAGCAGAAAGGATGTCTGAAGCAACCAGAGGAAGGCTTGGCTCTGCTTCTTACTAGTTAAGGATCTTTGGTTCAGCTATACTAGCTTTCTCTGCTGAGTCTCAGAAGAGGATCATCTTCATAGGAATGGATATGTAGATTTAATAGACCGTGGACATGACAGTGTTTGGCATAATGCCTACCTTAGAGTACATGATCAATAAATGTTTAAAATGAAGACACACGCGTGCACGCACACACACACACACACACACACACACACACTTTACATTTGTTCTGAAGTCTAAATGAAATTTAAAGCAAGCTGGACTGTGTGGTGCAAACTTATAATCATGGCTGCTTGAGAGGCCAAGTCAGGGCGATCCAAAGTTCAAGGCATGCCTGTGTTACAGAAAGGGATCAAAGCCCAATCTGGACAAACTAATGAGACTCTGACTCAAAATGCAAGGTAAAAATCAGGTAAGTCTTGGGATGTAGCTCCATTATAGAGTACTTGCCTAGGATGTTTGAGAGCCTAGGTAATCCTCAGCCCTGGAAATAAAACCAAATGTGAAGAAACTTGAAATAACATGAACTGGTATATTATCTTATAGTTTACTACTAAAATGCCGTATATTTATGAATGGCTGTATTTTGCAAATCTAAATGTTGCTTTTGAGGGTGTCCGTCTGTTTTGATATCATTTGACCAAGGCTTGCCATAGATATAAATTTACAAGGAGTAGATTTTCAGTGCCCTACAGTTTTATTAAACATGTCATAATCCACACTTACGACGGATAAGTAGAAAATGCTCACCTTAGAATATATTATCAATAAGTGGTTAAAATGAAGACACATTGGTAGGAAAAGTGCATTTTTCCACTTTTTGACTTTCAAGTTGGCAGTGGGATTTGCTTTGGTATTCTGGAACAGCAAGAATAGTCGAAATTAGACTCACACTATGGACTCCCAGATGTCTCTGTTCTTATAAAATGCACACCTCCAGGGAGCTATAGGTCTCAGAGTGGTAACAACTATACAAAACAGACCTGAAGCAAAAAACATATTAAACCAAGTTCAGTTGAGCCATAGGTGCATGAACAGTAAGAAAAGGCTCATTTTGTAAAATATTAGGTTTTCTATGGGTATTATAGTGACTATAACCAACAAATAAAGAACTGTAAGTCAACTCTTTGGCGGTAAGGAGAGCAATGTCTTAACAACCATTTATTCTCTGAAACTTCTGTGCTAAATGATAGCAGGGAACAGAAGCTAGCTACTGCCAGGGCTTCGTGGTTTGAAGATCATGGAAATAAAGAAGCCTGTTTTTTGTTTTTTTGTTTTTTTTTACCCTGAGGATTCCCCCAAAGTGATTTCTTACATGGTGGCTAGAGAGTTGAATTCACATGGCTGTAAGGAGAAAAAGAAGGGTAGGGCCTGATTTCTGTGTCAGAACTGGGCCTGAAACTGTGGCAGCAGCAAACCAACAGAAGTCAGAAGAGTCTTGGGTGGTTGACCCAGAATAGCAAAAGCAACTGTGGAATAAAGCAAGGGGATGGAAGGCAGAATCGGAAAAGAAAGATAAATAATTGTCAGTCATACAAATGCATGACAATGTCGGTACTAAGACAGGGCAGAAAAGGGGAGGGGGGCTGGTGGCACCAGCCAGAGAAAAGGAGTCTACATACTAAGAGTTTAAAGTATCAAGAAGAGGGGGGGCTAAACTTGATAGAAGAAAATAAAGGTAACAAAATTGGTAAGACAAGCAAAAGTAGAAAAAGAACCCGAGATAAATGACGAGAGAGGCTGATATATATGTAAGACCTTGGAGAATGTAGACAACTGGAGAGCAGAGGAATGGCCAAGAAAAGTTACTGCTAGAAGAGGCAAAAGGGACCAGAAAAAAAGATTTGTCCACCTGCGTGTTGGTAGAGACCAGCAGTCAGATAGTGCTTAACACCTGAAATGGGCAAGGAAAATGTTCAACTATGGAGAAACTACAGTGTTCAGAAAAGCTCCAGGGCCGAAATGGTATGGCCAGCAAGGAGAAAGTGTATGTGTTTGGGTGTGTGTGTGGCGGAGGGGTGCCTTAGAGGGATGCCACAGGGCTTTGGCAAACCTGGATAAGAAGAGACCACACGGTCCTGGACAGCTAGGAGGATCTCGCTTGGAGATAATATATGGCTCACTCTTGGGTTGCCATGGGAAGAGACCTAAATGTTAGGAAGGTGACATCCCGTCTTTTCAAGAGGCAGGTGTCCAAAAGGGTCAGCAATAAAATGGCTGGCATTTGTGCCTTCACAAAGGCCAACTATTGTGTAGCTCAACTCCAACATGGCTAAGTGACCACAGTGCCTTCTGACCCTCCAGCTCTAGGAGGTCTTCTCTCTTTTTTGATGTGGAAAAAAACCCATCAAGATAAACATTAGAGAAAACAAAGTCAGTCGTTAGGGAGCCCATGTGCACAGCCCTCTCTCCCATTCACATCTGCTTTTCAAGTCTGGGTCCCCTTTAAATGTACTTCATTTCACTATTATCGTAAACACCTGGACAATCTCCTGCCAAGGCATTTTGAAAATAGCTAAGAAAGAACGAAGGCTAGAAGCGAGGAAAGCCAAGTCTTGGAAAGAAGGAATGAAGGAGTTATGGATCTCTCAGGAGGAGCATAGGGCTAAGGAAATCTTACATATGCTTCTCTGTTTGAGGGAGAAGAGTGAAGAAACAAGAGGGGCCAACTTCTAAAGCCAGGCCTCACCTGAAAATTTCGCAATCTCAAACACAGGAGCAGTGAAAGGCATTTCACATTTCAACCATAGAGACAGTTTCCTCTGCTGTGTGCTCTATGGGCTCTGATTTTCCTCAGACAAGCTGGCGACAGCCATGCTTGTTTCTTTCCTTGGTAGCTGAAAAGCTAGCAGCTAGAAAGACAAAAGATGGAAGGCTTGGCTCTGGCCTTCATTGACTTGTAGATTGCCCGGGAAGAGGTGCTTTTGACTCCAAAGCTGGTAAGATGAAATGCAGGTGTGGCTGACAGAATGTCCCCCGGAAAAGGAATATCAATAGGGGATTCCTCCTGAGTTGGGGGAGGGATTCAGAGTTTTTGTGGTAGACAATAAATGCGAGTAATGTTTGAGGACAGGGAAGTCCTGAGACGCCCTTGAACGAGGATGGAGTGAAGTGTCTGATTCTTCCATGCACCTCTGAAACACACTTAGGACAAAATACCAGGTTCTGTGTTGGGGTGATGGTCCCCAACAGTGCTCCACTGTGAGGAAATGTCCTAATGCAGGCACAAAATGTAACCAGGCCAAAAAAAAACAGAGAGTGAAGGCCGACTCCTAGGCAGAAGTCTTCAAACTGGAAACCAAAATCAGTCTTTTCTTAAGTTGATTATCCAGCTTAACTTACAGTCCAATTTAAAGTATCAGAAAGCTGAGTGATACAGTGGGGAACCTTTGAAATTTGCTAGCTGAAGATATGTTTGCTATAGTAGTCTACGTATCTGGGGACATAATATTTAATTCTTAAAGCTTTAAATTTTACACAAGAATGGTTATGAATCCATTACAGATAAGTGTGAATAGTTTTTAAAAATTACTTACTAATTTGATTTAAAAAAAAAAACAAAACCCGAGTCTAACTGGCTTACTAGTTAGAACAGTCCCTAATTTCGCTTTTCAGAGGTTAGTGATTCAACTCCACGATGTTCCAGAGCGAGCTAGAATAAGAGATAAGAGCTGTGGTCTTGGGTGAAAATGACTTGAGTTATTCTCTACTAAACAGTAGCCAGTGGGAAAGATGGCAGGATGATAGTACGGCTCCCTTGTCAAAATTGCTTTTAAAAGTTTTTTTTTTTTGTTTTTTGTTTAGGTGATGATATTCATGGCAAACACCTCAGCCAGAAATGTACACCTATTGCATTATTTTTTAATTTTCAATGTGAGGCAAAAACAATCATCTGCTTTCACTCCGAATTTGTAGCTAGGAAAATGGATTTCATGAAGGATGAGGAAGTGAACCCAGTGTCAACCATGTTAAAATGAGAACAATGGCTGTCCTGTACTCTAATGTGAGAATTGGTTTTACTTTTTATTATTTGAATAGTTTAAGTCCTGAAAACAGCATCCCTTATCATAAAATTCCTTTACTTTATCCAGGTTCTTGGCTTCATAAGAATATCCATGCAGGTGTGAGCTATCCATTGGAGGACTCAGTCCTAGGCAATTGCATTTTTGAATATCTTCTGTCTTTCTTCCATTCTTTTTTCTTTATCTCTTCATCCATTCTTTCTTTATTATTTTGGTGTGTGTGTGTGTGTGTGTGTGTGTGTGAAAAAGAGAGACATTCATGTCGCAGCACGATGTGGATGTCAGAGGACAGCCTACTGAGGTTGGTTTCTCTCTTTCGACCACATGGGGCCTAGGAAACAAACTCTGGTTATCAGGCTTGGTTGCAGGTACCTTTGCGCTATCCTGCTGACCCTGGACAACTAAGTTTTTAACACGTGTCTGGAATTGTCTCCAGAGGAAAGTACTCTCCTTTGTTTGAAAATCAAGACTCTGACACCAATTGCAGAGTGGGTTGCCTATGTGACATTTCCTACGATCTCAAATTCAGCCCAAAACATGCCACCCTTTTTTGTAGGCTGCTTGAGTTTTCAAGGTTTGTGTGGAAGAAATGCCCCAGCTGAGTGGATTCTCAGTCTCTTGCAGGAGAAAAAGCAGAGGCAATAAGACCCAGGACAGCTGTGAAATGAAGAAGTGAAAGTTCACAGCTAGATTCCAGAGAAGCACAGCCACTCCAAAGGCAGAGCCGTCCAAAAGCAAAGTCAGACAGTTCATTTTATGGGGAAGGGTTTGAATATTCATGCCTTTTCTGGGAAGTGTTTTGAATATTCATGGTTTTTTCTGGAAAGTGGGGAGACTTTTAGGGCATGCCTGCTGCTGATTAAGTAGGCTTTGCTAGTACAGTAGCTCCGCTCTCCCCCTATGGAGACTTCACTAGGCTAACGTATTACCACAAAGGTAGAAGGCTCAAAGAGAGTCCTCAGTCAGCTATCTGTCATCTTGGTGGTCACTGGCCTTAACCAATCTACCTGCGAGTTCCTATTTTTTTCTCCTTGAATGTCACTGCTTCAGCCAAACCTTTCAGTTTTCTAACTGAGAAACCTTAAGGTCCCACGAGACCTCACAGTGTCCATTAGTTGCTCGTATTCTCGGAGAAGGCTGTGAAAATGGGTCAGAATGACCCCACAAGGCATAGTGCTCAAGATGTATAGAAAAATCAAAGTCCTCCACACTCTCTTATTCTGCCCACCTTGACCAGCTGTGGTCTCTCCAGTAATTGCCAACGGCTGCAAGTAGAAGCTTCTGGGGGAGTGGAGTGATGCATTGATATACAAATATAAAGAGAAGTTACTAGAAATCAGTTTAATACTGTGTCAACAGGGCAGAATGACAGTAGGTTCTCTTCCAGGGTCTATGACCGGCCAAGTCACAGGCCCTTCCCGATGATGGTGCCAGGTATGAGTTTTCTCCTGTGGAGCAAGCCTCAAATCCATTCAGAAAGTGATTGTTTACCCCCATTCTTCTTGCCACTGTGTGTCAGTGGCCAAGTCTTGCCAGGCCAGTCATTCTTAGTTCTAAGAGTTCGCAGCTGGGTAAGACTGATGCCAGCTGTTTTCTTCTGGCACTGTACTTTCCAGCGGTGTGCAAACTAGTCAGTATGGATGAGGCTCCCAGGTCAGTATCCGGCCAACTTTTCCATTTTCTATGACTCATAGTGTGTGGTGACTTCAGCAATAGTGTTCTGAGGTTAACCAATGACATTGGCAATAGCAATGGGGCTTGTGGGACCTCACTGGCCAACAACACTGAAAGAGATAACTGGGCTTTTTATTGTGTTTATTTAGCTGTGGTATATAGTAGTGGCGTTGTTGCTCTGTTATAGGATAATTTGATTTAAACTCTTTTAATATATGTTTATGTATTATATAGATAGATAGATAGATAGATAGATAGCCTCTATAGTAGTGGGTTTTCATATGATTTTTAAAAGCTCTTTAGTGTTATTTATTGCATATTCAGTCCTTTACCCTGCCCTCCCCTACTCAACCCTAATTTAATCATCCCCATTTCATTATTTCCTGTTACCCTATATCTCTGAGTTCTGTCTTCTTTCCTTTGAAACCTCTATATGGGTCCTTATTAACTTCCACTTCTATAAATATTCCAAAAGATTGTGTGTGTGTGTGTGTGTGTGTGTGTGTGTGTGTGTGTTCAAACCTAGCATCCACAAATGAGAGAAAACTTTTGGCATGCACTCACAGTGACTGAAACATGAACACAGCATGCACCAAACTCAAGCCAGACAAAATCCCAACATGGAAAGAAGTGGCATGAAGTCTCAACCCCTAGTTGAGGAACAATTAGCAGGTGATAGATGCTGGGTGAGGTAGAGTCTGTTTCCTTAAGAATGGGGCCCCCGGTGGCTAGATCACACTCCTGTTGGGAGTCACACATCCCAGGTATTTGTGCAACAGAGATTGGACTCAATGAGGGTGGATCTGGGAAGAGTTGGGGAAAGAACAAATAGGATCAAAATGCATTGTATGAAGTTCTCAAAGACAATGAAAATTAAAATAAAGTAAAATCAATAGCCACAGACCCAGACATTTAGGCCCCACTTTACTTTAAATGGCAAAACAAAATAAACTTCTGTTATTGATTTTCCTTAACTAATAAAATTAGTAACTAAATTGTCATTTTTAAATTAGCTATATTCTTACATTTTCTTTGTTATACCATGTTAATCTCAATATTGATAATCTTCCTAATAATTTTGTTATGAACATCTACTTCTTAATATCTTCTTTCACTAACTCAATATATTTTATTATAACCTTAATAGAGATTATATGACTAAACCAAGTCTTTATGGTCCTGACATTTTGCAACATTTTCCTTGAGAAATAACACTGGGTATTTTGAAAGCAAGAAATTTCTTGGAGCAATTTGATAATTTATTTTAAATACTATCAACAAGAAGGATGATAGCCACACTGAGATTCCTGGCTCACTTCATTATTAAGTATTATTCTATACCCAAGGGTAAAATAGATGAAAGAGCTAGGCCATGACCCACAGCAGCTTTAAGCCAAAAGACAGCTTAAAGAGACACACACTGAAGACACAGGCTCTATAAGCCAAAAAGAGCACAAGGCAGGGAAAATTACTGCTCCTTTGTCTTGTAAGTTCAGTGTTACCACGTGCTTCTCACACACCAAAAATTTCTGTATTCTGATTGTGTGTGTGCACATGCGTGCATGCATACAAGTGTGTGTGTGTTTCCATATAAATGCTTGGGATTAGAGTAGATCATAAGTCTTTTAAAAATATAACTTCTAAAATCTATTGCAACTGAAAACACATATCCCCAAACTGGATGGAGGGCGAGATGGGCTACAACATTTGTAAAACCCAGTTAGATAGACATGTCTGCCCTGATAGCCAATATAAAGTGATGAAGATTTCAAGATGATGACAATGTGCATTTAACCTAGGTCCGAAGCTCAGCACCTGAGCCAAAGGAGAACTTCTCCTGGGCTCGGCACCCAAACCAAGTGAGGAGATTGTGGGGAATGGGTGTGTTTGTTTGCTATATTTTGGTTTTATTTTTCTATCAAAGGTAGTGAGCCTGGCAAGTACTAATGTTTTCTGAATCTTCCCCATTCCCTGTGAGACAAGTATCTAAATGAACAAGATTATGACTAAAGCTCTCACCAATGGGATGTGACTCAGTCACAGAAGGGATAAAAGACAATAGCCATCATGGCTAAGTGTGCTTGCCAACCAAGTGTGAGTCTTAGTGTACCCCTTTTTTCAAAAACGGGTTTCCTACTGAGTTGTGTGTTCATTGTGTGCTCCTTTATCCAGCAATGGCATTATTCTTTGCTTCTAATTGATTTCTTGAACTTGACACCTGAACCCAGGCAGGAGGCCTTCTAGGTTTCCTATGTGAGCACCTGTACACCTGCACAGGGAGGAGGCCTCCCAGGAGAGCACCTGTACAGCTGCACAGGGAGGAGGCCTCCCAGGTGAGCACCTGTACAGCTGCACAGGGAGGAGGCCTCCCAGGTGAGCACCTGTACAACTATACAGGTTACCCACATGTAAATCCAATGGTCAGTAAAAGAAAAAAGGAATGAAAGATTTTAAACATCAATTCTTCCTTCTAGAACTTAAACCATCTAACCTTGTCTTGACTTCGGTTCAGACAACATCTATACCCAGAAATGGAACTCAGAGACACAAAAGGAGTCAGTTTCCCCCTAGTGCTTCCTTGTTGTCTCACCCTAGTTATTATGATGGACCTTTCATCTTCCTCCCCAGACTAGGAGAGAGTTGTGGGCTAACTCCTTTGGCTGGTCTAGTGGATAGGTCAAGGAGTAAGTACCTTTCTAACTTTCAGGATAGACCATCTGAATAAAAACAAAGCCCGCTATTTTGAGAAGGAAAATACCGAATTAGTAGGAGGAAATTAAGAGTAAAATTACTATACACCAAAGGAAATGAACCAAACTTGAAGTGTCAAGGGGGCAGGGAGAACATATCAGTTAGACTCTGAAGGCCACAGCCCTAGTAATATCTGGGACTGGGCAAGAATTTCCAAGACTGATGCCCGAGCACGTTGGGGCATCATCTGGGAGGCACAGCTGTGGAAGACCTGCTACATTAGCTGTTGTTTTAGCCTTAAAGGAGTTGTCATTATCTAGTATTAACATATATAAGGCATTATATATGTTTCTATAAAGACATTCTAATTATCGGAAAGACTGACATTGTCACTTACCGGCTCTGAGAAAATCGTGTAATAGAATTCCAGGTACAGTCATGTTTCTTGAGGATGCTATTTGAGTGCTGGGTGCTAGTGTTACTCAACCTAAGAATTCTGCCTGTGTTTGACTAGGGTAGGGTCAGCTACCCTTCACTCAGTAAGCCAGTCAATACTGAAGAGCAGGAAAAGGAGCACTGTGGTCAGAATGAGAATGAACTCCACAGGCTCACATATTTGACTGATCTGTAAAGTGTTTAGCTAATTATTCTTGATCAATAAAAATTCAGGTGTCAGCTATCAGGGGAAGAACCTGTATGATCAGAGAAGCAGCAGAGAAGCAACCAAGGACCTCCTTCTCTCGTTCCTCCATTCAAAAGGGCTGACACCCTCTCTAAGCCCCACCCTACTACTTCCTATCTATCTGTCCTCAGTTCTTCAAAACCTCTATGGTTAATTTTGGCCAGCTGGCAGCTCGTTCCACCTTCTGATTCAAAGCAGACTTTATTATCAGAATGAGATCAAAACATTACACAACTTGGTCCCCAGTTGATGGAGCTGTCCAGGAAGGAGTATGAGGTCTCACCTTCTTAAAGGAGGTGTGTCACTGGAGGTGCGCTTTGAGGCTTCAAAAGCTCACACCTTCCCCAGCTAGTTCTCTCTAACTTGCACTTGTGGATCAAGATTTAAGTTCTCAGCTCCTTTTCCAGCACCATGCCTGTTGGCATACTGGCATGCTTCTTGCCATGATGGTCATGGATTCTAACCCTCTAAAACTGTAAGCCCCCCCAATCTTTTGTAATTATCACAGCAATAGGAAACTACCTAAAACAGGGATATTTGTTCAAGGCGGCTACACTAGGAAGAGGTAAAAAAGATTCATCTATACCAGTCTTCCTCCCCAGATGTCCTCCTCCTATCTTTAGTGTCCTGACTTGAAGGTAGAATTTAAATAGAAGATAATGGATACACATAGCTACCTAAGCAGTCTGGCCAAGGTGAGGGCCCTGCCTACGTTTGTCTCAGCTTAAGTCTCTCTTGCAATATCATCTGACAATTATGAATCTTTCTTCAAGCTCCCCCTCCAGTTGATCAGCCCCTCCTACAATAGAAAAGCCCCTCCTCCAGAGTCTTTTTGCTTCTCTAAGCATGAGATTCCTGGGGGAGAGTTCTAGTTTCTTGGGGTTCATAGTTTCAATAGTCTGATAGCTAAAGGGAAGGACACAAACAATAGTTTGAGACAACCAGGCTTGCTAATAAGTTTCCATGCTCCGATTCTTCATTTCAACAGGCAAGATTATGAGAAAACATGATTATATTGTATGCTTTAATAGTCATTTCTCTGATCATTGTTATCAAATATTTTACAGAGAAGCAATTTACAAGAGGAAGGTTTGATCTGGGCTCCCATTGTGGCAGAGAAGGCATGGCAGCAGCAAAGGCGGGAGAAGCTCAAGGCTGTTGGCTCAAACCTGGGTGGGTGAGGAAGCACAGATCCTCATAGCAGTATCAGGTCATGGAGGCCTGACCGCTCGGAGACCCTCTCCCTTTCGCTATGCTCTCTCCTCTCAAAGCTTCTGCAGCCTCCACAGACAGCACTTCTAGCTGTGGCCTACCAGTCAAACATGTGAGCTTTTAGGTGACATTTTTCAACCAATGCCAATGGAGTCCACTGAACTCACTGAATAAGGAAGATGGGAAGAGACAGCAGAACTGAAGAGATCCAAGTCACACCACACCCCAGCTGCAGTCAGAGAAGTTCCTTCAGTGTTTGCTCATTATCTGATCCTGTTTCCACCAGTCGCTCACAGAGGTAAAGAATATGTCTCTGCAGAAAAACCTCATCACATCTGTTTCCTGTAGCGATAGCTCTGATGTCAGCTGCCAGACACAAATTCCGATGCCACCTCTACCAAGCTGGGCGACTTGTGACAAGTCACCTCTTTTTTTCTTTTATAACAAGCATATAAAATCGTGGCTCTCATGTTGAAATTTTCATCCATATATATCATTACACTTTACCTACATTCAGCCGCCACTACATTCTTTCTCCACTACTCTCCTTTTCTCTCCCACTGTTTCCCTTTCTCCCCTATACAGATAGATCACCTTCTATCTTCCTCTCTATCTCTCTCTCACACACAGACACACAGACACACACAGATACACACACACACA
>JAQHUG010000194.1:427908-451616 GCA_028555095.1 Dicrostonyx torquatus | reverse complement strand
GAGCTGCTCCCCACCTTCTCTCCCATCTGGTTCTACTCCATTTCAGTCTGTCATTAGAAAAGAACAGGCTACTAGGTGATCATAACAAAACACAACAAATAAAATAAAATAAAACAAAAAATGCCATATTGAAGCTGGACAGGACAAGCCAACCGAAAAATAAAAGATCCTCAAGAAAGGCCAGGAATCAGAGACCCACACATTTTCACATTCCGGAAGGAGTCCCACAAAGCACTAAGCTGAAAGCCACAGTATACCTGCAGAGGACCTGGCGTAGAGCCATGCAGGCCCTGAACTTGCTGCTTCAGTCTCTGTGAGTTCGTATGAGCTTTGCCCGGTTGTTTCAGAGGGCCTTGTTCTCTTGATGTCCTCCATCCACTCTAGTTCCCCTACTCCTTGTGCCTACCTTTCCACATGATTCATGGAGCTCTGAGGGGAAGGATTTAATAAAGGAGAAAGTAGTGATTCTTAATGGAAAACCAAACAAGTCAATAAAACCCAGAAATATTTTAAAAACCCAAGAGTAGTGATGTTGACAATTTGAGCATGCCAAGGAGAATCACAAAGTATTTTCCTTAAACCAAAAGTTAAAATCCCTCAATTTAATGAGAAAAGATAAACTATGTCCAAAGGCTGTTGAAGCTGCAGTAAGAACAAATGTCCTAGCTGTGAAACTGTGAAGGAGGAAAAAGAAATCCCTGCTAATCCATGCTGTTGATGCACTTCCATAACTGCTTTGTTAAGACAGAGTAGGCATTGAATTTGTGCATGGGTGAGCATGACTGGAGTATGTGACTAGCAGCAACATGAGACACCAAAACTCAGTCAGCCGGAACACACACAGAAAGAGAAACAGAGCTTAGCTCTGCGCTAGTGCATTGCTATAACTGTTCTGTCTTCTTATTGGCTGCTGTGTCTCATTGTGACTAAACTGCAATTAAACTTTATCATCACACATGTGGGCAGGACAAAATGTAAAGCACACAGGACTCAGTGCTGTCACAAAAGAAGAGGGAAAACTGTCAGCATAGAATGTTTAGTTCCGTTCTGAGTTTACGGTATCTGCTAAACCAGGGTTGAACCAAAGATATCCTGGACAAAGAAAGGCTGAGAAGCCTGCCTTCTTAAAGGCCTGTCAAAGGCTAAAATGTGACAGTTCTATCCGTTCCATGCTTTACCTCTTCCTACAAAACTTCTGTTCTAAAATTGAGCCAAAGCAGATGGGGAATGTTTCTACACATATTGGCTCACAAACATCTAAAATGAGATCTGCATGCATACAGGCAGACAGAGCAATCATATATATAAAGTACATAAATGCATCTTTTTTGAAGATATGAAACATTTTTGCACATTAATACTCCAACATGTTACATTTTTTATGCAAACAATATATATTAATTTTAATCTCATATTTTCTGACATATATTTTTAACATATCAGTTTTCTTTATTAAAATAAATTCAGTCATAGGTTTATTATGATTTTGAAACATTGTACATGTGACTTAGTCAATATGTAGATTAATTGCATTAAAAACACTGTTAGTATAACATAAAAATTCTACAGATCATTATCATCTATTTTCTTTTCCAAAAATATTTTATTTACTATTCATAAATGATTACAATATATTCAGATCCAATCTACTGTTCATTCACTTCCTTCCAATTTGTCTCTTATCACAGTTCCATGAGTCAGTCTCTCTCTCTCTCAATGTAATATCTACTGAGTTCACTTGCTATGTATGCATGGGTATGGGATTATCTACTGGCATGGGTAGACTTTCAGGCTCAAATCCCTAAACAAAAATTATTCTCCCGCTCCCACCAGTTGTGAACTTCCATAGCTCCTCAGCTGGGGGCAAGACTACATGAGTTCCTCTCACACTTGTGCTGCAACTCAGGCTGACTTGACCTTGCAAAAGTCTTCTGAAGGTAGTGCCAGCTGCTGGGAGTTTATGTGTGCAAAATGTGCAGTCATGTCCAGCAAATACTCTTTGGCTACAGACATCCACTCCTGCTGTGTCTTTAAGCGTTTCCACTTTAGCTTCCTTGATGATCCCTCAGGGTTTGGGGAAGGAGCTGTGAAACAGATGTCCCATGTAGAGATGAGAACTCTACAGTCTCTTATGACAAGTGCATTCTCTGTATTAATTACTATCTACTATTTTTTAAAAAAAGTTTCTTGAATGAGGGTTGAGAGATGCACTAACATGTTGTAATTAGGGGAGAGGTGTGCGTGTTGTGTTCCCCAGCCACCAGGCTCCCAAGCCCCCAGCCGCTGGCCCGCTCAGCTACTGGCTGCTTGCACCCGAAATAACCACGTGAGGACAGTATTCATTTAAACTCTGCCTGGCTTATTATCACTAGCCTTTTCCCGGATAGCCCTCACCTCATAAACTAACCCATTATAAAAGTCTGTAAGTCACCACGCGGTGACATACCGGAAGGGTCTAACCTGCATCCATCTGCGACGGTGGCTCGTGGCGTCTGGCTCACTTCCTTCTCTCTTCCTGGAACTTCTGTTCTGTCTACTCTACCCACCTAAGGGCTGACCCATCTTATAAGCCAGGCAGCTCTTTATTCAACCAATAAGAGTAATACAAAATACAGGAGAACACTCCCACATCACTAACAGGTGGATATAAAGATGATAACTTACAGGATAGCTTATTATTATGCCCATTTGACTGAACAAGAGCACCAGTTTCTCTTCAAGGGCCTGTCACCTAGCCATCCACAGGTCTTGGACCATCTTATCCTAAGGGCACAATAGCCACATGAGGCTAGTAGCCACCATATTGGACACTGTATATAACTCCATCCATTCACATGTCAAAGTTATGGTTTTTAATGCCTTCTTCTATCTTTTCTACTTCCCCATCTTCTCTTCCAGCACAGTCATTATCAATAGTTTATATATGAGTCATCAGTCATAGATCTCTCTAAGGTCGGAGTAGTCGTCCATTCCTGTTTCTTCTAACAACTGTCCGTCTTCAGAAACCACTTGCCTCAACATCCCTGTCTCAACTGCATTCATCAGTCAACTACTTCATGGCTATGCATCATTTCTCCCCAAGTAGTTGTGCCATCTTGGTAGCTAAAGAATATGCCCTTTGCCCCTGTCTCTTCTTCTACAGCGCTAGAAGGGAGAGCACACAGGAGGCACCATAAGCACTTGCTCTTTGAATTAGTTTCATTTTTTAAAACACTACTCTATGATGCTGGGGAAATGAGTCTTGTATTTGCCAGGGAAGACTCAATCCATTATGGTGTCAAAAGAACTCTTCAGAAGTGAGGTTCTTCTACAAAAGCCAGTTTTCTGACCTCAGGGTTAGATGCATTCTGTCATCAAGACTATCTCAAAGTGCTACTTCAAAATACTCAGACTTATATGCTTAGAGAGTCCAAACATGTACCACTAATTTGCAGTATAGGGGACTTTTCTTATTTTCTTTCCCTATGTTAGCTCCACTGATCAGTCTATGAAACACACTATAAAGCTGTTAGTAACTAAATGCCCAATGAAAACATTCTGTAAGCCTTATTTAGCAAGCACAAGACCCCACTCACCCATGGGGAATCAGAGATCTTCATTGTGACACTGTGCAAGGGTTCTTCTTCCTGTCTCACACCATCTTAAGAAAGGATGCAGTATAAGGGGGAAGTGGAGCCTAAACACTGAGAGACAGGTTTGCCCACTGGCCTAAATTTTAAGAAGGGATACGTTAAATTTAGGGTGATGGTTGCCTTTTTTTCACTCTACCCACCAGGTGGATTCATACAAGACCCCAGAACAAATTTAGAGAACATGGAAACTATGCTTTTATGCATATCTCAGTTTTGTGTGAGCAATTTTGAGGCTCCCATGACTGAAATTAGAGATGAAGCTTTGAGATCAATGAAGAATGGAGTGACTATAGCATCTCTATGATGACATAAATGATTTTCATACAGCATTCAAATTCTCGAAAGAGGTTAAAGTCTATTTTAGTAGAGTAGGGTTGGCCCGGGACAAGATTCATCATGGTTATCAAGGTTATCATATCCAATGCAGCAGCCCCTGAAATGCTTGAGTTAGCCACTATCTCCTGAAGAATGGAACATGCTGGCAAGGGGCTTGCATCTTGGGGCCATCCTCCCTCCTAATGTTCACTATCATCCTCTACTCTCAAAGAGTTCCTGTATATTTAGTCCAAATTACATTCATGCACTAGCTCGGTTGTTACTGATGTGTTCACTGGGGTGGTTGTTTACAATTGTATGCCATCCTAATTCTACAAAGCAAAGCTTTGATCTCTGCTATACCAACCTGGTGTAGGAGGGTTATTCTGTATTTCTGTGCTTTATTGGTTAAATAAAGAGACTACTCAGCCCTTAGGTGGGCAGAGTAGACAGAACGGAAGGCTGGGTAGAGGGGAATACACCAGACACCATGATGCTCCTACCTGAGATGGACGTACATTAGAATCGTCTGGTAAGCCACCACCTCGTGGTGACACACAGACTATTAGAAATGGGTTAGTTTAAGATGTGAGGGATAGCCAAGAAGAGGCTAGTGATAATGGACCAGGCAGAGTTTACACAAATACAGTTTTCATGTGGTTATTTCGAATGTAAGCTAGCCTGCCGGCACGGGGAGCCAAACAGGACACAGCCCGCTGCTCCCAAATACAACACCAACCAGCAGGTGATGCCAAACAGATAGGCAACTAGCAATATGTCTTCTCGTAACAGACTTCTCTGTAATTCATTTAGAAAATAGCAAGTTACACTCTATTCAAGACCCAGAATGAAAGAGTGGAAAGACATGATGTTTCTCTTATATATCCACTAGGAGTCTTGGAAGCAACTCAAGTTAATAAATCACAGTATATATATTTCTCATTAACCCAATTGATTGCCTCCAGCTTGTCCTAGCCTAACAAATAGCAGTGCCATGTATCCAATATACTCCAATCGGAAACCCAGGTAGTAATGTAATTCTGCCCTTTGAGCATCACTGACTCTTAAAACACATAGATAGATCCTTGTGTGAGAGCCATCATTTCTATGGGTCCTGCCGGCAAGTTATTTGAGTCCTTCTTTTCACCCCTCACTGCTACATCGGGGAGGAGGGCTATGCCATCTTGCAACTGAGTCACTCAGTCAGCTCTGGATAGTTCTGATGCTTCTGCCTTTGCTTTCCAAGACCTGCTGGCCTCTCAACTGTCACATTAAAAGTCACATTGTCACACTCTCCTGACCAAACCTCGCTGTTTTCTCAGAATACCTCACATAAGACCAGCTCTCCTTCCCTGTTCTCTTTCCAGAATCCCGTGTTTTCAATACCATTTACTCCCCAGCTTCACCTTGCTTTATGTCTCCCCAGTCTCCCCTCTCATCTCTCCGGGCTGCCCTGGGTGGTCTTAGAGGAGGCCACATTCTTTGTACTGAAAATGTTTTACACATGCCCTGATTTGAGAGTTAGCTCCTGCACATCTTCACATGAAGGTGAAGATAAATATCTTATAAATAAACAGCATCTCACAAGCAGGCGTATAATCAGCCTGGCTAATGGCTTGTGTCCTTAGGAGGTAAATAGTATAACTAGCTGATTGGTTTACTAATCTGAACTATGAAGTCAGACTTCTAGATTCTAATCCTTGCTCCGCCACCTTCGGGTTTTTGATGCTTACAGAAGTTACTTGACCTCTCTACATCCCCGTCTCCTTATTTCTAAAGTGCAAACAATAGCAAGATTTATAGGACCCACCTCACAGAGTTATTAGAAGATAAAATGCATATGTATAAGTGAAGTGATTCAAATAGTCATGGTTTGCAAGAATTGTGCTTTGACTATTTGACTATTTGATAAATAAGCATAAAAATAAAATGTGACGTCATAAATCCTGCATGTCTTGTTTTGTTAAGCACTATACACTCTGAGCTTAGTTCCAAGCCTGGCACCAACTGCGCGCTCAATTGCTCACTAAATACATAAATGAATAAAAGAATAGCTAAATGGCGTTTCTGTTTTCGAAAGGTAGAAACAAATGACCAGGTGGAGTGTGTGTGTGTCATGAAAGCGGACACTAATTCTGCAGTGTGGGGTGAAGTGTGAGTGTCTTTACCACCAACAAGCTTCAGCTATAGTTAGGAGTCCTTACTTTGAATATCAAGTTTCCAGTTGACTTTTGTCAGCTATGGATCGAGAAATCAGCCCCACTCACACCTGTCTGTCTACCAGACAGCTTCACTGGAATCTCCTGGAAGCCTTGATGATGTCCCAATGGATACTTTCTGAGTCTTAAACACCCTACCTTTCCTCATGACTACCTGGGAAGGACTAGCAAGAATTTCCTTATCTAGTTCTCCCATATTGGCTCCAGATTGTCTCTGTATCTAATTCAAAAAGTACTTTTTGTCTTTATGATTCTTTTGGGAGACCTTAAAAGGTGAAACAAATGCGTTCCCTTTAAACCAGAATTTTCAGTAATTTACTCCAGATACTGGAGCTTGTATTGTTTAATGTATAAATGCTTTCAGACTTCAAATAAGCTTTGTGTCAGTACACGCAAACTAAGAGTGTTGGCACTGGTCGTTTCAGGACAGGAGAGTCAAACTTTTGAAAAAGCAACACCCTGGTTTGGTGGACAGGACTGAGAACCGTTCACTACTCATCCAGTAAGAGTGCTTGTGCTTAAAATGCTGCCATTACTGCCACTGCACGGTTTGTCACAGGAAGGGATCCTGTCCTTTTCCAAGTTCCCAGCACAAACCACCCCAGGTTATTCTCAAGAGTCAGACATTTCTCGTGCCATGTCTCAAACCTCGATGGATGTCTTCCTTAAACAATCACAGCTTAGAATGCCTAATTATCTGCTTCCAAAAGCATTTGGTTAAGCGTGCAGCACATCTCAGTAATGGAAATGTACTCTAGTCTCCTGTAGCCAGTTCATAAAAGCAATGGAGTCATTTTAATATTGTCAGTTCTCTCTCGCCAGTACAGTCGAGTAATGTAGCAGAACTGTCTGATGGCCAAGGTAATGATCAGAAGGGAAATAACAGAGAGAGAGACATCTACTGGTCGGTGTTGTAGAATTACCTCATCTATTCACACGGGACCATTTGGCTTGCGGGTCTCATGGTACTGGTTTCACATTCTTCCAGTGTTCACTCCCTGACAACATTACAGTTTGGACCGCATAGGATCTTGGAGATGCAATCTTCTTACCTGTTAATTTGCAGAATCGTGAATCTGTCACTCCCGTGAAAGCTTACTCTACCGCATGCTTACACAGCCTTCATTACTAGGAACCAATTATTTCATAGCTGAGAATGATTGCTGGAGCTGAAAGCTATTATAATGTTCTACACTGCACATGTTCTCTGGAATTGACACGCAAGTTTTCAGCTCAGCTCAACAAGATGACGGCCTTTCTTTTATCAAGTCCTATACAACCACCCAGTTCTTTTCAAAGCATGAAAACTCAACACAAAGCTGTAGTACCTACCTTATATGAACATCCACTGGCTTTCATTGAATCCCAAGATTTTCCCTTGGAAAATTCATTACCGTTGTAACAATTATTGGTTAAAATCCCTATTGATCACTTTCATTCTCTGCCAATAGTAACGCCTTCCAGAGAAGCTTCCTTTTCAGGCTACTATCCTTTCCCCCGAGGCTACACGCTAGAATTGCAGGACACCAGCAAGGGTAAAAGGATGAAGGACAGAGCTACAGTTCTGTGCTCAGCCTGCACTATGTCATTAGGCAAGAAGGGTGGAAGCAACGGTGCCAGCCTCCTGCTTTGGAGCCTCAGAGACCTGTTCTTATCATACCAGAAAAGCAGCCATGACTTCATGGTTTTCCACTGCAGCAGACCCAGTTGCACTTCGAAAGGAACATGGTACTTCCCTCTCCTTCCTTCAACTCTCAGACTCTGCAAGGGAAAGCGTTGATGTTAGGAAACGAGGTCTTAGCACAAAGAGTTCCAGACACAACTTCCGGCACAGCAAGCTCTCAGCGTGCTAGATACTGATTGATAAAGGTTCTAGATTTAAAGACTGTCATCTCTAGGAGAGTGAATATAAAACAGCAAGACTTTCTAGTTGATGGAATTATTTCTAGGAAACAAGTAGAAGCCATTCTTGCCAAGATATGGAGCACAGAGAAGTTTCTAGGAAATAAGTTTTCCAAGAAGAAGCATCAACAAATTCTTTCCTTTGTGTAAAGATGAGTCAAATCTACATAATATTCGGGTGATAAGGTGCGAACCCATTTCATATCTGTCAACTCCTTCCTAAAGCTGCATCAAACCTGAGAACTTGCCATCCTCTTGCTACCACTGGACAATGTGAGGTGGTCCTCCTGTGCCACCTGTTCCTCTCTCCAAAACCTTGGCATGCTGCAAGGTGCACACAGGTTAGCGAGCCATGGGAATTCTTTTTCCTCTGAGGCTATTCGGAGAGCTCTTCACATAAAGGGCTTCAAACAATATGTGTTCTACTGTGTGTCCTTTTCCAAGTTCCCAGCACAAATCACCCCAGGCTATTCTCAAAAGTCAGACATCCCATCTGGTGGGCCCATAAAGATACCAATAGTGTGATCCAAAGGTCCACAAGATGGTTCAACTTCTTAACCTATGTCAAGTCTTCATTGACCACTTTCTTAAGTTCAACGGGACTTCAATTAATATGCTGAGGACTATTGAACCATATATTGCATAAAAATGTCCAAAGTCAGTAAACAAACTAAAAGGTGTAGTTATGACAAAATTAGTTAATAAGTAAGTTGCCGTGACAACTATTTGTTTACTCGATGGCCGAGAATAACCTGCATGAAAGAGCTGATTATGAGGTCTGTCCTGGTGGAAAATGCTGCAGGGAAATAAATAACTTCCCACGGCCCTCCAGGTGATCTCTGCAAGGTAGGATGGGTAAGATTCACTTTGTTGAGGGTAAAGATACCGGCAAAGAGGCAGAACAACAGGAGGTACACCCCCTTGGGGAATTAATAAAGGAACTTGGAAATGGACTCTAAAGGAAGCTCAAGAGCAGTTTCATTGGAGTTTAGGAGAAAGACACAACCATTTAAATAAAATCCCCAGCAGCTGCCAGGAGGGATGGAGAAAAAGTTGTGCCTTTTAATATAGGCTTGGTATAGAAATAGCTTGTTAAGAAAACGAAAATCATTCCCATAAATGGAAGTGAGGTGGTGAACTAAGAAAAGAGGCCAATAGCATCGATCCACACAATGTCTGGTCTTTTGTAGCTCCTCCCCCTCTCATTTATCTTGCAAGGGCTTTATTTTGCCTTAGATGATGCCATGGGAAAGAAGGGCTTCCAGGTCTCTCTGTAAATTGGCTTCTTTCATATGTTAATCTTGATGTAGCTTTATTAGTTCTTAGGCTCCTGTAAGCTCCTTAGGCTCCTGGGAAAGAATATTGCATGGGACTTTTTAAAGAAGAGAAAAGACTCTTCAGCCCCATCTCTGCCTAGACCCTCCTCAACTTTCATAGTTAAAGTGAGATTCGGTATAGCACTGGCTTGCAACAGAAGACTGGGAGCTCCTGGACTGTTGGCAATTGTGAGAACTCTAACGAAACTCTAGTTTCTGCATGCTGTCCAATAGATCCAAGGTTGGTATTTGTTAGCAACCTTACCTGAGCTCATGACATCCTCCATGTTTTGCCAGAGAAGTGCTACTATTAATTATAATGGGGTAGCAGGGGTATATCCAGGCTATCTGCAAAGCTAGGATGTGCAGCTGTTAGCGAGAAGAAAAGAACCAAGAGGGCAAAGACAGTGTCCCTTTCCTCAGTTTCCTTGGCATTCTCTTCATTTCAGGTGGCTAGCATGACCTTCACCCTGTCTAGTCATTCTGTCCACCCTGGTAAGTGGGAAGGATAATGATTTTTATTTCTAATCACAAAGAGGATGCACGAAGGGAAGAATAAAAAGCCAAGGTTCCACGTGCCCCATTGCCTGCTTCCATCTATAGTTTCTCTCCATGGGCAGTGATGCTCAACCGCAAAACAGAAGAATAAAACAGCGAGGCACAATGCCAGATTTGTGGGCTCAGACCTGACTCCTGAACAGGTTTATCAAGCCTGTTCTGTGCATGAAGTACCATCCGTGTAAGAGGATCTGTGCCACAAGCTGATTCTAACCAGGGGGAAAGCTGGTTAGTATTAAAGGCCCAGAGACTCATGAACCAGGACAGATGGCCATCTTTTCTTCATTAATGCTCATCCTCCTATAGCATCACTAGATAACAAACCTTGTCTATCTTTATGGGATACTCAAATGGGAAACAGAAAGAAGACATCCGTGGGTAATGAAGACCAAAACATGCAAAAACTGCCCAGTTTGGTCACCTGATGTAGATCTGGCTTTCTAACCTCACTTTGAACCTATGGCCAAGCTTCATCTCTTAGACCCTGACACAGTGCAAATGATTAGCTGTTGGTCACAGTAAGGTCATCCACCTTGTGTGTTCAGTAGATACCACCTCTGGGCATTGAGATTTTAGTATTGAATGACAGTCTGGCTCCAGTAGCCCTATAAAATGACCTTACCCCTTGGTGCTAAGATAGGGCTGAACGGTAGCTATGAGATACTGAGTTATACTTGAATTTCAGATCAGTAACAAATGAAAATGTAGTATAAATACACTTTAAATTTTCATGAAGTGTACTTAGACTATTTTCAAATCAGGGTGGCTTATCTTAAATTTAAACTTAGATATTCTGTTTTTCTTGACTGAATGTGATCACTGTACCCTAATTTGAAGATGTCCTAATGTAAAGTCTTTCTTTAAGTTTCTTAAGTCTTCTGACCTTGCATCATTGAAAATGCTATCATATAGATGACCAAGCCCTGCTTAAAGTTAGAAAGAGTCATTGAAAAGAGATGGTTCAGAAAACATGAGGTGTGTGGTTGTTGATACAAAATGAATCAAACAGAAAACAAGCAAACCCTGCAGCCATCCCCACTGAAACAATTTGCTGGCATACAGATTGTGACCAATGTCACTTCTAGTTCTACCAAAATGGTTGGAAAATAAATCGCTTAGAAATAAAGGTTTCTGGATGTTTTCACTCTTTCTTGCTGCAGAGTATATGAAGGCAGAAACCATTTGATTGGGGACTTAATCTTTGTGAGCCAAATGGTTTTTCTGGAAAGAGACCTGTGTCGATCCTAACTCAAGATGCAGTCATAAATGGGAAATGGTTGCCGGGATGCCCTCAAAACTCTGGGTCAGAAAATTCCAGAGCAAACCACACATGCACCTGACAGTTAACTATTTCTCATTTCTGACAGAAAATGCCTCTGTAAAAGCCTATAAATTGTTCATTTGGCTCTTCATAGTTCCAACAAAAAGCAAATAATATTTTAAGTGTTTAAATATAATTGAATGAGAGTCAACATGGGGACATGGGGACATATATTGAAAGACTTGTGCTTAAAAATCCGGATTCAATAATCCCTGGGAATGGAAGTCACCTATAGTCCAGAAAGGAAGGGGATGCTGAGCCAATAATGAATTAAAGCAGATTCCATCCTTCTCATGATGAAATCACTCACAATTGAATTGAACACTGGACTGGTGAGTCAGCTCTCTTGTATTTCAGATGTGGGACTCCTGGGAACACTGACTTATTCATTTTTGAAGAAATGATGGCATTTTATATACATGCCTATTTTATATACACACCTAGCTTCTCTCCTGGTGGCCTTGATCTTCAGCATGAAGTGGCA
The DNA here is from genome assembly GCA_028555095.1 of Dicrostonyx torquatus. Classification (NCBI taxonomy): domain Eukaryota; kingdom Metazoa; phylum Chordata; class Mammalia; order Rodentia; family Cricetidae; genus Dicrostonyx; species Dicrostonyx torquatus. Next base: position 439,869 of record JAQHUG010000194.1, on the reverse strand, counting down.
GCTGCTGACTCTAGGCCCCATGCCTCACCAGTGTTCCCAGGGGCCTTCTGCCTCTTTGCCTCGTTATTAAAACACCCAAGTATTGAGGCACTGAATACGGTTCCCACGCATCCAAATTTGAGCTCCTTGGTCATCTATGTAAATCAAAAACTCATCTCTCTCTCTCTCTCTCTCTCTCTCTCTCTCTCTCTCTCTCTCTCTCTCCCTCCCTCCCTCTTTCTGTGACAGATTTAAATTCCACCAAACATCTTGAATCAAATTAACTTACAAAAAGCAAAGCAATTTTAGATTTAAGCAAAACTATCCACTCTTTCTTCCCCTCTCACTATCCCTCTCCTCTCCCAATCTTCCTCTTTCTCTCTTTTAAACTCAGTGTCTCCAACAACTCGGACTATTTTTCTGAAGCAGCAGTTAACCATCATCGTCTTATGAGTCAGCCCTTTCCATCACTTTGCTAGAGGAGATTTGCAAGTCTCTATGCATGACAGACACTCACAACATGGCAAGGCCCTCATAATCACCTGTGATTAATGCTAAGAACCCCCAAGGGTGCATCCTTTAATGGTTCCATTTGAATCATGTAGTCTAAGCATGGCTCTGCTTCTGTCAAATGTGCTTTAATCTGCCCTGGAATAAGGATTCATGCATTCATGCTGTGCCTATCCAGGGAAGCAATTGGTAATTTTTTCTCACTCCCTGTCCCAAATATTCATTCTCCTTTCTATTTGCCTCATAACGTAGAAATGGAAGAAGTAAAGAGCGTGTGTCCGCTGGAATCAATTGTAACTGCTGCTATTACACAGGTCATTTGATCCAAATTGAGGCGTCCTGTATGGTTTTTCTATGCCTTGGCTTCAAGGCAGCAGAAACGGGAAAGAGCGGTTCACAGGAAATCAAAGTATTATAGAGGCCTTGACAGTGAGAGGTCACCAGTACATCGTAAGCCAATTTGAACCAACTGTTAATCCTCCCAGACATCGGAACCTCCGAGACCATTTGCTTATTTTAAAATGCCTTCGTGTATAGTGTGCTGGATGATTCTCACAGCAGGAGTTAACAAAGGGCAGGTTAAGTGGGAGGCATACCTGCATGCCTGCTTATATTTTTAAATAAAGTGCATCCAGCTCCAGGGCTGGCAGGCAGCACCACCCCTCCCCCATACCCTCATGCTGTTTTCTGTTAATACAATGGAAAAGCACCATTGAGTTCTGACCTTCAGTGGATCAAGCACATTCTCTAACTTGCAGTTTCCCCATCAGTCAAGAGAAGAGGTTAAACTGCTATGGATGTTATATTGATTGTTCTGTTCCATTTGATCTCCTGTCTCCACAAACATACATAAAGAACAAAAAATATGTCCTACGATGGAGAATTTTATTTTTGTTTGTTTAAAGACGATAGAAACCTCGTTTTCAACAAGGTAAATAACCTCCTGAGACAGGTTACTTAAACTATTAACTCGAGCAAGGTTTTATGTACAATGACTAGTACAGGAAATTTTCCAACAATGAAGAATGAAATAAGCAAGCTAACATGACTGACTACTCATTTGATTTGATATGACTTCCGAGATCCATAGAGGCAACACTTTTATTGGGGTGTGTGTGTGTGTGTGTGTGTGTGTGTGTGTGTGTGTGTGTGTGTGAAGCTCTTCAAGGGAAAAAGTGAAAATTATCTAAACTCACCAGAAGACAGCTATGCTCCATATTCTTCTATAATATAAGAATGGGAAAAATGGTAATAGCCTTGGGTCTAACACAAGTGAGAAAATTTGGGTGCATGACAGATGCTCAAGTCTTTAGGATTCAACTGGGCAAAATGGATCTGTACGTTGGACTTTAATCTACTTTAAACTCTTTCCTTGAGATTAATAATGCCCAACTGGTACTTAATTATTCTAAGAAAAAGAAAAATAGTGTTTAAAATCCAGAGAACTACTATCAACTTTGATTCTTTTATTGTTAAATGAATTGTGTGTGTGTGTTTTTACATGTGTGCATGTGTGAGCCAAGGTACAAAGTGGAGTGAGAGGTCAACCTGAAGAAACCAGTTCTCCTCTTTGACCACGTGGGTCTAAGGAATCATGCGCAGGTCCTTAGGCTCAACAGCAAATACCTAACTCGGCAGAATCACCTCTCCAATCACATATTTCTCTTTTTAATGATTTTCGTCAGTGAAATTTACTCCTGAATCTTAAACTGCCTAAGCTCTGTTCTAACGTCATGATTTCAAGATGTTACTTTCACAGTCTGAAAATTAGCAGATCTTTTAGAAAATGAAAATGAAAAGTAATAATTGATGTCATATTTAAATATCAAGGTTCATAAACTACATTTGTGGAATGAGCTAAAAGTTTACTCTCAGCAGTTCCAGGAAAGGTAAATGTCCTTAACTGTGAGGAGAGAAGGTCATTACCCAGCTGAATTAATGCTCTAAGCTAACGATTTTTCAGGGTGCATTTGAGTCTGTAGATATCTTGTTTAAATGCACACTCCAATTCAGTAAGTCAGGGAAAGGGCTGGAATCATACCTTTTTCATGTGTTTGTTCACTGTAACAGAGCACAGATCCAGTGTATGCTGGGCAAACACTCCCTCTAACATTGGGCTGGATCCCCAGCACATGAGAAAGAGTCCCCTAGATACCACTGCTGCTGTGTCTTCTGCCTTGACCGACTCCAAGTAAAGTATCTGTAGATGATCAGCTTCCAGGGAAATCGATGGCAGACATTCAGATAGTCTAAAAACAATGCCCGTTTGATGACTTCAAAAGGCACCTCTAGTCCTGCCAGGTTCCGGTTTAACAATAATTACTATAACAAGCACTCAGGAATGTTTTCCTTATTGTTTGGATTCTGGACCATTGAAGATCTGTACTCTGTATCGATGATTAAAACAACAACAAAAAACCCGACATCACATGGACAAGATTTATCTGTCTTCCTACCACCCTGTTTCCTGCAAGCTGCACACTGAAGCTTCAGGTTCTGCATGGTAATGTCAAATAACACTGCTGGCCTGCGATATGTGGCTACCGCATCTCCTCACTGTCCTCTGATAGGAAGCTCACATGTGTTCACAACTTTAACATTATGATTAGGAAGTTGACCTTCGAAGAAAGAATGGCACCTTGGTCAGTGAGAAATCTCAAGACTAAAGTCCTTACATTCTTTTATTTAGAAACCCTTTAATGTCACTCTGATTCCCCTCAAAGCACTTTGTTTCACTTGGTTATTCGACTTCTGATCTCTTCAGGAAATATTTTTGAGTGCCTGCTTTCAGTCTAAATTCTGTTCTAGGACCTTGGGACACCGCACCCTTCAAAACAGACAGAAACCTCTGATAAATAGGTTGACCAGTTGACTAGTTAGTTAGTATGTAATCATTTGGAATAGTGTGACTAAGAAAGCTCTTGATAAGATGATTTTGGCTCAGAGATCTGAAAGAGAGGGACTGGAAGACTGGACCACAGGAGAAATGAGGGATACAAAAGAGTTCATAGCATGTGTTCCTTTACCTTAACATCCTCACATGATAAACTGTAAGCTACAGTCATTATCTACTTACATCTGATTGAAGACACATTTGCTTTAGCGACTTGACGTAACTGCTCATCTGGCATCAGACATCAGGAAAGCCATACTGCATGCATACAAGTATATCATGGAGTTACAGTGCAATGTGCTTTACTCTGAGAGTCTGTTACTGGGTATATTGTCATCATTAACGTATGCAAAAAAGTCACAATAAATAATTTGAGAGAGAAAAAGGTTGATAAATATATCTAAGACACCCTTGAAAATTCATTGAAATAATGGAGCAAAGCTGAAGTCCAGAACACATTAGCAGTAGGAATCTCACTGCTAACACTTAGAAAGCTTGGTTTATTGTGAGAATCTGAAACAAAATGTGTGTGGACACTGTAGCATTATATATTCTAATAAAACTCTTCAGCTGACTGTGGGTCAGCTGAAGTTTTTTTCTGCCCAATTCCCCAGTCCCATTTGCATTTCCATTTCTTATAAGTTAAACGGAGGCAATAATACCTGTCCCTGAGGGTGGCTTTGAGTGTGGAGCGAAATAACAGATGGGAAAGTACTCAGACAAGCAGCAACTCCCAGCTCAGCCAATAAATGTGATTATTATTATGTTCTTTCTGTTATACTTTTATTATAGATTCTTCTTCAACTTCTCACCCTGGAAAAAAAATCCACCAAGATCTGAGCAAATGGGGGTAGTGCAGCTAGGGATGTGATTTATCTGTCATGGTCCCCAATGAGGAATTTTGTTCCAAACCCTTTTGAAACATCTGTTGCACTTCAACTGGGAAAGTGCAAATAACAGAAAATAAGAGCATTTGGGGAATAAATGAAAAGCATCTACTCTTCTTTGAAAAATAAATGCCAAGAGGTGGAAAGAGAGGATGAAGGTACAGAGAGAGGGAGGGAGAGAGAAAGGTGGAGGGAGAGAGGGAGGAAGTGAGAGGGAGAGAGAGAGAAAGGCTACAACCTTGTTTATACGGAGCCCTTGATCACAGAAATCCCACTCTGCCTGGTGCTGTGGAAGCCACATGATTAATGTGCACATCCAGCTGTGCAGCTTCTTGGAGCCCTGGCTCCAAATCCCAGGGCCCCTCCACTAGGTCAGCACTTTCCTTGGTGAATGCAGAGAAGTGACTTTCTGTGTAAGTCTCCTGTCTCACACTCCCTCCCTTGGGCCAGTCTTTGTTTCTAGGAAAGTGGGAAGAAATGGTCCATGAAGTTTCATCTGCCTTGAAAACAAAACAAAACAAAACTGTATTCAGAGGAAAGAAAAAAAGGAAAACAGTGAGTAGCACACTGGCAAAAGGCAGAGAAGAGCTGGGTCTGTGCCCAAGCTCCCCCATGGCCTATGGTAAGAGAGAGCTGGCCAGGGAAATGTGCATCGCGAAGTTTGAGATGCAAAGGCAGAGAAAGAATGCCTTGGAGGAAAAAGAAAATGTCTCAGAAGCCTCACTGGTTCTTTATGTTGTTGAATGAATTTCCAGAGCAGTTGTGCATCTGGACAGAAGGAAATTTTCTCTCAAGCAAAATGAAAAGCTCAACACCTCATCACCTCCCAAGACATCACCTCCCCAGTCATTACCTCCCCAGACATCACCTCCAAGGGCATCACCTCCCCAGACATCACCTCCCCAGTCATCACCTCCACAGACATCACCTCCAAGGGCATCACCTCCCCAGACATCACCTCCTCAGGCATCACCTCCCCAGACATCACCTCCAAGTGCATCACCTTCCCAGACATCACCTCCCCAGACATCACTTCCTCAGGCATCACCTCCCCAGTCATCACCTCCTCGGGCATCACCTCCCCAGACATCACCTCCCCAGTCATCACCTCCAAGTGCATCACCTTCCCAGACATCACCTCCCCAGTCATCACCTCCAAGTGCATCACCTTCCCAGATATCACCTCCCCAGTCATCACCTCCCCAGACATTACCTCCCTAGCCATCACCTCCCTAGCTTTTCATTCTAGCACTTGAAAGACAGAGTCAGGAAAGAGGGCAGGAAGGATGTAAGAGCCCTGTAACATGAGGGGCCTGCTCATTGGGGTTTCTGTCCCACCCAGTACCCCACAGCCGGCAAGCCCCAAAGAATATCACAGAGTCTACATTAGGTTATAAACTGATTGGCCCATTAGCTCAGTCTTCCTACCAGCTCCCATAACTTATATTAACATATTGTTCCCATCCATGCCAGCCACATGGCCAGTATCTTTTCTCAGCTGGGCAGCTTACATCCTGCTTCTCAGATGGACTGCACAGGAATGCCAGGGAAGCTTCCTGCTTCCCCAAATTCTCCTGTTCTCACTTCTACTTCCTGTCTGGTTTTCCCGCCTATACTCCCTGCTTGGCCAATCAGCATTTATTTAGAACATGATTGACAAAATACAGACAAGCCCTTACATAGGTGAAGATCTGTGAAATGTCACTCTCTAGACTCAACACAACCATCACATTCATCAACTCATGACAACTAAAGTTCCCTGTACTGGGCCCACACAAGACTGGCCCTCCCCCAACAATCAGTCAAACAATCAGTCATGGGTCCTGAACCTCTGGGCATTGGCTAATGATAAATTCTGGGAGAGGGAGAATCACTGCCTTTGATTGTGTACCCTTGACTGAGCCATCCAGGCTCCGATGGATACTTCCAAACCTACGGTTAAACAGATGGTCCTGATTAACCCTGGCACAACACAAACAATAGTAAAGAATGCATGAGAGAGAGAGCTGTAGGAAAGAGAGAGGGTGAAGAAGGTTGGTATGGAGGTAGAAGATGAAAGTGGCCAGTGTGTAAAATGTTTATATGTGAAACTGTGAAAAAATAACAGAAAGAAACCAGGCAAAGACAGGTAACAGTAGTGTCCTGGTGACCTTCACCTTTGCCTTTGCTGGGACCACCCAGAAATAGCATAGTTGACAAAAGCTTCTCCGGTTCTCTTTACTTGGGAGCTTGAGCACATGGTGGCTGCAGCCCCTGGTCATGGCTGAACTGACACGTTCACACATCTCCAGTTGTTTTTAGGCAACAGTATGCCCAAGCGAGATACTGAATTACTCCACTTCTTCAGAAGCTTCCTCCTTGTCTGTGAGAAGTGGTTTGGGCTAATGAAATTCCAGCAAGCATCTCTTGGGAGACTCTGGTCAGGCTTGCTTCTGATATGAAGGGCCACGTGGTGAGGACCCCTGGCCTGCACAGGAAAGGGATGGTCCACAGATACAGTGGCCACCTGGCACTGAAAACAGGCATGAGGACAAGGGCTGTGGTGGAGTGTCTAGGGGAATGGTAGAAAGAGTTTGAGCCCTTAATGATGTCACCGAGCAGCCCAAGCCACACCAGGAATTGCCTTCACCAGATCTCACCTGAGAACAAGAAAGACCTACTTGGTTAGATGGCTAAAATTAAGTCATTCAGTACTTTTAGTTAACAAACACCGTTACTTACTGATACAGAGACCGTATTATATGTAAATGGATAAATGATTCTATAAATAGAAATAACAGTTTTAATCAATGGAAATGAGTGTTCTTGAGAATTCCTGATTCCTAGAAAGATTTTCTAGAACAATCTGCATTTAGTCTATATCCCATATGGTTCACATACAGAGATGTGAAATTCTTCATCAAACACTGAATCACTGGCCTTCCCCAGCCCATCTCTCCCTCCTCAGTTCCCCCCAGCTGTTCCACATCTTCCCTGTACTGTTTCCCATCCATTAATCACTTGCATTATCCAGGTTTACAATTTCCAAGTTCTGCTCATTTCAATTAGATGCCTGAGTTGCAGACAAAATCCAGCAGCCTCAACCTGCACAGGCCTGACGTGGGAGGGGCTGGATTCCTGCAGGCCCTATTTCCATGGAAGCCATCTCCAGTGCAGGGCTAGATAATTTCAGTCATCTAGAAAATTAAGGTGAATAAGAGAGGAGAAAACTGGAATGGCATATGGTATAGCTTCCTGAATTTGTGTGATTATCCATTATGAAATCACAGGCCCAGAGTTATTAAGTCTATTGACAGATGCAATGTAATTTTCTTCAACAGATAACTGATCGCAGACCTGATAAGGTCTGAATGTGCCATGAATACTCCCTCATCTTTTGTTCATTCTTCACTTTATTCATCCAATGTTCTTATCAAGTATATACACAGAAATAAAGTAACTCAGAAGCCTTAAATCTAGGCTCAGAGATCTCATTTATGCAAAATTTTCTCATTCTGTACAGTGCTGCTCTGTAATTTTGAGACCAAGAGGAATAAAAGTCAGCAGAGACACAAGAATGTAAAATGTGTACACATCTGGGTGTGGGAAAAGATCCGAAATGAATGGTAGAGGAATAGACAAAGCAAGGCCCTGTGCTGCAACTTTCAGGGTACCAAAGATGAGGGTTAACGCTGCTGGCTGTGAGAAAGGCTTAGCTATCCTTTCCTAACACCTGGCAAGGATACACTCGACGAATGAATCAGCACTGAACTGGAGCTCAAAAGCATGACATAATACTTAATATAAAGAGATGCAGAAGGCACTGTAACCTTTTAATGTTTGAGAGCACACAGTGATGTTGTTGAAGACTTCATATTAGGCTGCTCACAGCCACCTGTAACTCCAGGTTCTAAGGGGATCTGGTATCCTCTTTTGGTGGACCTGCACATACATACACCTTCAAAAATAAATAGGTAAATTAACATCATCCCCCACTGAGTGCACGTTTGGCACTCAGAGAATGGTGGGAAGGCACAACATTTCTCAGAAACTTGGAATAATCCTCTATACTTACAAAATGAAAAGCTACAGTCCTGGTAATTCCATATTTTAGTCTCAAGCCCTAATTCAAAATTGTTATGCTGCTCTCTGACTTCTACCAATAAGCAGATCCTATCAATGTTCTGAGTTCAGACAGTTGACAAAGTAGGATGGGAAGAACAATGTACATGCCTGTCTTCAGAACGGGAGATGTTATATATACAATATGAGTGTGTGTGTGTGTGTGTGTGTGTGTGTGTATGTATGTTTAGGACCAGACTGCTTCATAACCCTTTGGAAGGGAGCCCATGGAAATTAACTCAAGCTACTTAATTTGCGAAGATGTAGGTGAGACCTATACCTTATTATAAACACATAAAAATTAAATTGGAGTTCTTGTTAGGAATCAAAATATTTTTAAAAATTAGACATATCACCATGTGCTCAATAGAAGTCACCATGTACTGAACTTCAAGGAAAATCATTTATTACATTTGATTTTAAGAATACAATCAAGTGTAAAATTATATAAGAAAGTTGATTAAGGAATGCATCATGACCTTTGAGTCATCAAAAATTTGATTTATATCGAACCTTTGAAAGATATTCAGCAAGTACCTTTATTTTACTCCTTTGAAGTCTTATATTTTCTTAATAAGCTTAGCCAAATTAAGGAGTTCTATTTTGTATACCTACTAAGAAAAATTGATCTCTTCTAGGGTGATCATTTCCTATGACTAGGGGATGTTGAGCTACTGAATTCCTTTTATAGGTAAAGTCTAGCTATTTCATATAACGGGACTTTCACAATCAATCTTAGATATCAACCTACATGGTGAAGAGCTTCTACTATGATGAATCCTAGATGACTGCATTTGCTTCAGAATGTCTCTGCTTTTATAGAGAGGACACATCCTGATGTGGAGGACAGAGCCCACCCTTAAGAATAAAATAAAAACATTAATTACCTAAATCATAGCTTTTGAGAGACAGAGGCAGATGAATCAGGAGTTCAAGGCCAGTCTGGGATACATGAGTTCTTATTTCAAGAAACAAACAAACAACTCTGTGTGCCCACAGATATCAATCAAAGCGAGAAATAGAAACCCACAGTCACACTGTGGAAGTAGGAAGACATGGCAGGCACATCCTCCCTTGCTTGATAAACAGGTGCTGGCTACCCAGGTCTGGCTTTCTTTATTAGTAGTAAACCCAACAATTTTATCCAAGGTTGAAAGCAAAAATTGGGTGGGACTGTGTGGTGTCTCTGGGGAATATGGAAGTGACACTTCCCTTAAGACTGGTCATAGAGTGTGATCTTTTCAGCACCTTAAATTTGGACTTGTGTCCTCTACAGCTGTGGGGGGCAGATTCTTTTAAACCTCCGTGTTTGTGATTATTTGCTAGGAAAGTCTTAAGAAATCGATTCATTTACTGTGCTTTATTAAATGCCACACTGAACACACAAACAAGTCACAAAGATGAATATTGATCAGCACTTCATTCAACAAACTCTCATTATGTGTGCTCTCATGGACCTTACAGTAAAAGGTAAAAAGGTATTCTGTGGTTTGTTTAGGCTCTTTTTCTGCCTCCGGGCAGAGAAAAGACATATATGAGCAAGGATAGGATTCTTCTGATATGAAAGTTCTGAAAGCAATTCCAAAGTATAGAAAGATATTGTTACTAAAAACAATGAAAAGAGATTCAGAGTTTTTTTTCAACGCAAACTCACAGTCTACCCATGCCTAAAGAATGGAGCTGCCTCCTGGCTAATTACGGATGAAAGGGGCAGCACACAGGCATCCAATAGCACTCATCAGTCAGGAACCCAACATCACACAAGCACTTCCCAGCTGTGGCTTTACATTCTCTGCTGTTTCTAAGACAAGTCCCACTATGATGTGCTGTCCCGTGAGTATCAATCACATTACAATATACCCCTTAATGCAACATGAAGTAAAATGGTTGACACAGTCCACTAGGGTTTGTCATGATGTTGCATATCAACCAGGACTCTTTTATGAGCTTTGTTTAAAAAAATGCAAAGTATTACACATCACATCACATCATGGTACAACAGGAAAGGGACAAGGAAAAAGAAAGATTTGTTTGAAGATTTGTGCATCATTCCTTTTGAGGAACTGATAAGAATCTTTTAAGAAAGTGGTATCCAAGTCTTCTGTATATCGTATCAATCACCTGATAGATTACAGACAGTCAATCTTAGTTACATGGTCATCTCTGTGTTCTCTGATCTTCCTTGCTATTCATTCAAGGCACTTATGAGCTCACCTTTAATAGATGGAAAAGAATTACCAAACAGAAGGCCTACATATGAGGGAGGCAGAGGGAAACAAAAAGGCAGCCTAAGAGGAAGGGTAGGGATATTTTCTATATCTTCATGAATGCAAATAGTGAAGTGACGACTGGGAATAATCTAAAAAAGGGGGAAATTTTTTATAGGCAGAAACAGAATAGCCTTGAGAAAGAACTAGAAGCGGCAACTGAAAGGCCACCAGCAACTTTGTGTATATCTTTCCTCTGCTTTCTTCATTCCTCTCTACTGTCCATCCCTCTCTTGATAGAATTTAGCTCTGCAACAACCAACAAGTTAAAGTATCAGACTTGGATGATGTGAAAAGTTAGGAGATGTGTGTGTGTGTACCTCATCTAGATGTATTTCCAGACAGTGTTCCAATTCCTTGCCCTGTCTTATACAGACTTCACCCCTAGCTCTAGAAGAAAACCTAAAATGACTTCAGTTGACTAAGGGAGTCTGTTCTCAAGGCCAACAACTGAAGATTGAGTGATGGGCATGGGACCTAAGCAAGTCAGGTGAGAGTGAACCAAGGGACAAAAACACACAACTCAGTGCAATGACTCTGAGACTGGGATAGCCAGCCTGAAGGAAGAGCTCACTCAGAGGAAGAGGAGAAAATACTTGGATCCTGATGATAACATCTAAGTTTCCAATCAAATCATAGCCTAAGTCTCTCTTACAACAGTTTATGTATAGGGGCCAACAAAAATCCTTTGGCCTAAGCCAATGTGAGTCAGAGTTTTCAATGTCTTGTAACTGAAGGTGTACTCTATTTATACAAAAGACAGTCTTACAGACTTTGAGGAAATATCTAGTCAATCTAACTTGCACCAACTGCATTAGTCATGGAAAGGGCCAAGTGAAGCTGCCAGGGATCAAATCCAAAAGTGTGAGTGGGATGGCTGTTCTTGGAAGAAGAGTGCTTGGGATTTTGAATGAAGTCATTGTTGGAGCCGATACCCACAGTCTAGATGAATCCGGATAAACAGACTTCTCTACTTTGTTTCATTGCCTTTTTAAAAGTTGGCTTGTCATGCTTCTGTATATAATGGCCATCTTCATCAGTGTTCTATTACTGCGCAGAGATACCATGACTGTCGCAACTAATAAAAAAAAGCATTTAATTAGGGGTTACAAGTTTCAGAGATTTAGTCATTGTCATCATGGTGGGACACATGACAGCATACAGGCAGACATGGTGCCAGAGAAGTACTACATCTTGATTCACAGGCAGTAGGAAGACAAAGACTCTGGGTTTAGAATGGGAATTTTGAAGCTTCAAATTCTGCCTTCCCATTGATGAATATCTTGATCGTCACCATAGAAATCTCACACGATGGATGGAGATA
>JAQHUG010000194.1:404362-425238 GCA_028555095.1 Dicrostonyx torquatus | reverse complement strand
TTCCACAGGGCAGGGTATCCTGCCCCATCTCAAGGAAGCAGGGGGAGGGCGGTGGGGTAGTGGGGGAGTGGGAGGGCCTGGGACAAGGGGAGTAAATATAAATTTTTCTTTTAACAATAAAAAAAATATGGAGGAAAAAAAAGAATTTTTGATTTCTGTAGAAGTGATTGACTTGAGTTTCTTCCAATGAAAGTTCTCCACATCAGATGTTCTAAAGACTTCCTCTCTGCCTCTCACTAATCTGTTGCTCTGATTACACTTCGTCTCTTCTGCAGTGCTGAAGTGAGTGATTTAGAGATTCTGCTTGTACTCAGCTTGGTTTAGTTTAATCGTATACTGAAAGTCTGGCACACATAAGCCATCAATGCACTGTGGTGTCTGTTGGGCAAGCCATATCTGTTGGAAATTTCATTGTAAAATGCCAGATAAGAGGGGAGGGAGGATGCAGGGAATAAGAAAGAAAACCCATGTCATCTCTTCCTCAGAAAGGGGTGTGCAGAGTGGTCTTGTGTGGAGAACAGTCAGTTTGACGCTATGGATTGGTTCCCACGGGATCTAGAACATACTTTCTTGTATTCTTTTGCCCACCAGGCTGACACCCGAATAGTCTTGATTCACCTTACACAAGTGTTGCTTTTCTGGACACAGCAGAGTGTTGGAGGTGGTCGGTGTGATTGTGCAGCTGAGTGTGTTAGCCGAGCCTCTCTAGCACACCAGCACTCACTTTGCACTCCTTAGCATAAACTTGGGGGGGAGGGGTAATGACCATCCTATTTTTCATTATGCTTTATTTTTAATTTCCTTAGACTTCATCAGACTTTGAGGGAAATTTTATCTATGAAATCTTATCATATGAATATGTGAAAACTGATTCAAAATGGTATTGTAACATACATTTCCATGAGGAGCAGAAATAGGCATCCTCAAGTCTAACATCCAGGTGAGTACCCTTTATTAATGATACGATTAAATGTGGCAAACATCTGATCTCTTTTGTTGTAAGAAGAGGGATCAGGCCCCTTTGTTCCGTCCCGCCCGGCTAGCTTACACCCAAAATAATCACACAGAAACTGTATTAATTAAATCATTGCCTGGCCCATTATTTCTAGCCTCTTTATTGGCTAACTCTCACATGTTAGTTTAACCCATCTCCATTAATGTGTACTGCCGCTTGACTGTGGCTTACCAGCATGAGTCTAACCAGCGTCTGTCTCAAGCAGGAGCTTCATGGCGTCTGCCACACCACCCTTCTTCCTAGCATCCAGTTCGGTCTACTCCACCTATCTAAGTTCTGCCTTATCAAAAGGCCAAGACAGTTTCTTTATTCAACCAATGAAGCAACACATAGATAGAAGAACCTCCTATACCATCTTTGACCAGTTGTCTACTAGGATTGAGCCACTGAGCTGGGTTTTAAGTTTCATTGGTACCAGATGACTGGATTTCTCAGTAGTTCACTGGATGCTTTCCCAAAGGACCTCAGTTCAATTCCCAGCACCCAGAGGCAGTTCATAACCATGTGTGACTCCACTTCTAGGGAATCCAAGACATGCACATGGTACACAGACATGCAGGCAGGCCAAACACCCATAAACAGAAAATAAAATAAAACAAAAATATTCAAGATGTCAATTATGTTTCCAATCTCAATGAACTTCCAGACAATGGGTAGAATAGCCAAATAAAATGAAGTCTACAATAAAATCAGCAAGCTTAAGCATGCTACGGTCCAACACATCTACCTAGGTTATAAATGTACTTGAAAAGCTAGATTCCATGTAGAATAGTAAAACAGAGCCTTTCATCACTGGCTCCTCGTTGGCCTTTACAGCAGCTCTTTAGCAGTGTTTAACAGACTGCATTAACTCTACACGGCTAATGTGAATATTGAGAAGGGAGTTAAATGACCCAAACAGATTGCACACCCAGAAAGTAAAATGTTCACATTCAAACCAGATCTGTGAAATAGACCTGCTATTCTTTCCTCTAAAGAAAATAAAGAAGCTATTATTTTGCTGGAGTTGACAATGCTAACCCAATACACTCCATAGAAAAGAGGGCTACTTGCAAATAGAAATCTTTATTGCCTTCCAGAGACATCAAGTGAGCCTTAAAAACTGCTTCCTCAAAGCACTTTCTTTAGCCAAAACCAGCACAACACACGATAAGTACCTAGCTCAAGACGATGATAATGGGGAGCTGGGGATCCCAACACATGCCTCTTTTTCATTACCCTGAAACTTTGAGCATTATGTAATTGGCTCATGGGGACTGACGTGGTCATTTTTCCACTCTGTATAACCCTAGTCTCTCACCTAGAGCACAATCTCTCTTATTCTACTATTTGCTATGGCCATTGCTACTGTTGAGTTAACAATAAAATGAGGAAAAATGAAAGGACAGAGAGAGAGGGGAAGAGAAACAGAATAGAAAACATGACCCTATTTGAAGAAAGGTGTCACAGTTCTAAAAAGTCAGATCCCCAGAATCCGTTCAAGTCTTAGGAAATGGGAATCAGAATGTTTGTCTAATAGAAGGAGCATTGGGCTTCAGGAGGTGATTAAGAACAAGATAAATCATTGTTCCAAGTTCCAGATCCTTTCAATCACTTTAAGGACTAGGCATGAAGCTGGGTGCCTAAGTTTGGCCACTAGTGGCAGTCATATGTTCTCATGATCAAGTTTTATTTAAAAGATGAAGCTTTTACCAAAAACAAACAAACAGAAAACAACAACAACAAAAGAGCAGCTAGTGCTCTCAGAAACAAACAGTGGGTGTCATTTTGGAGCCTTTTATGGACAGAACTGACACAATCTTGATTTCCTTTGCTTGACCTTTCAAGAAGTTCCAGAGACCAAGAATGGAATTCATGATACAGCTGACATCCTATCAAGTCCCACAAATGTGTCTACAAACAAATGTGCTTATGTTTGTATCAACATTACTTTAAAAATAATTGCATATCTAAATCCAGCTGCATCTTGGTTATGCCTCTTAGAAGTAAGAACATAAATCTCTTGTTCGTCGTATTTAATCATTTATGTTTAAAAATAAAAAGTCACAAAATGGTTACATACCAGCCTGGTATTACCTATATCCTATAGAATCACAGCTTCCCACCTGACACTGTGTAAACCAATAAAGGGACACACTTCCCCTAAATACGGTTCTTTACGGTACCATTCACGGTCCTGGCGCTGCATCAGGACAGAATTGGATCCAAGACTTGCACTGGGCAAGGGTGATCATGTGTTTTTAGAAAAAGGTAAGATTTTTTATCTTTAGACTTATCAGGAATCAATTACAAGTTGATATTTTATATCTCTTATTTCCCTAAGACCTGAAATCAACCTGAAGGAGGGGCAAAAAGTAAGAATGTCCTTCATTAGCTATATCCCCCCATAAGAGAGAATGAAGTCTGTGCTTGCTACTTTACGCAAGTTCTAATCCCACCCCACTGTCTCGGGAAGAAGATAAGACATAATCCTCAACCTCAGATAATCTCAAAGGTTAATTTTGTTGTCCATGCACTATAAACAAAGGAGATATTTCTTTCTCTGTTGAGGGCCTTTGGCCACAAATGAAATATAGAAGAAAGTCAGTGTGTCCTGAGGATTAATTCGAGGTCGGAAGATCGGAAGAACTTGGTGGTGACAGACTTGCTTATTAAAAAGCACACTCAATGGACTGACTGTCGCTGATGGCCTGACATGGCAGGCCTGCAGAAGGCCAGCACACAATCAGAGGACTGTACTTCTCTGGGGACAGCAAGGCACCCGGGAGCCTTTTCTAATTTGTCAAAGTTGTATCTAATTCCACAGAACAAAGTTCGCAACGAGAGATGAGCAGAGCCCACAAATTATTTCTCATTCACCAAGCCCTTGATGGAATGATAGGAACAGCACACTGCTAGGGTTTTGTAAAGTAACTCGACCCCTGCCAGTCGGCTTTGGGTAATTCTGCCTTGTGGGTATAACAGGTTCCTTGTTTTTTATTTAATAGGATTATTCTTCAGAATATTAAAAAAGATACCATCAACATCTTTCACTGGCCCTATAAAGTATTTCTAGAAATAAGCAAAGAATGGTTCAGGTAGTTTTCGTGACTGCTGGTGTGACTTCTGTTCTCTTGCAAATTAAATAGGGAAAAAATGCGGTTTTATGAAGGGTAAGCCTGGAGCAAAGAAAGCAAAACATTAAATTTTGTGGGGAAGCAGCATTGTGCAAATTCACGCTGCCACTCACCTGTTTGGGAAATGAGGCTGGCTTTCAAATGAGTGCTTAGACATTCACATTCTGCAAGGCCAGAATTGGTAAGAGGGAGCACACAGATGTGCCAGGGTCTAGTCAGGAAAAGAAACATGATCTCAAGAAGGAAATGTGTTGAACAACCGTCACAGAAGCCCCCCGGGAAAGTCTTCCTTAGTGTTGGTAAGGAGTGGCACATTGGAGCAGAAGCAGTGGTGGAAAGGGAGGGTTTCCCAGGTCTGGGTCTCCCCAGAAACAACTTGTGAAGGCAAGTGCAGGTCAGGTTCCTGCAGACCAGTGATTTCCTAGCAATTCCAGAGGGCGGCTCAAAATCAATCATGGCAAAAAGAGGGCCAAAGGACCAGATTCTCAGAACAACTCTCACCACACCCGAATCCGTTACAGTTTACACAGAAAATACAGCTCACACACAGGTAGAAACAGTTGGAAGTTGGGTGCTAACTCACCCATTCCTCCCCACCAGACATTTACTAAAACTCTATCTGGTGCCTGTCTTGGGTCCCCCACAAAGCCCTTCTCTTACTGGGTGATGCTCCCCTTGCCCGCATTCTGTTCTCACAGACTGGCCACTTTCCCTCTCACTGTAGGCTGACATATTTAAAATTTAGTGGAATTCATTGTCAGTGTCTTACCGAACTCTCCCACTGTAGCTCTCCTGCTCTTCCTATTGCGTCCTGGGGGCACAGATCTACACAGTCATAGCAGTTCCGAATGCTGCTACTCTTCCCTAACCTGGGGAGATTTTTTTATTTTATTTTTGCAAAGTTATCTTCTAACACCATCTTTTACCATGAAGTGATTTATTCTAAGAATCACCTTAATTTTAAGAAAAGAAATTTTTCCACTAAGAATGTACCACAAAGCAACACCAACTTAAATGAAGCCCTTCTCCACATTTCTCTAACTAGACAGCCTTTAGAGGTCAGGCTATAGCTAAAAGGGACCTTGGCCTGTTACAGTCCTAAGATTAAGCTTTAACGAACAAATTTAGAATGATGAACAGGATGTTAAGAACTGACTTTAAATTCCGCCTTCAGTTACTCCCCGTGATACCTGGGCATGAGCCCTACTTGATTCTTATACACAATGGTGCTGAAAATAATGTTTTTAACTCTCTGGGCTGATGTAGGAACTAGGAAAAATTAAGTAAGTTAGAATTCTCTCCCAATAATATATCATATGTATACATACTAGCTGCTGTTTAGTTTGTTTGGTTTGACTGTTAATTGGGCTGTCTAACCAACAAAGGGATGTCTTTCCCTGGTAGGTGTACACCACACCCTAGGTCCAGAGTCCCCATGATTCCTTCTCTCATTGCGACTAAACTGCTTTTAAGTATGAAATGCTTGCATGTACTTCTTTTAAAATATAAAAGGACTATTTGCATAAGTCAATTGTGGCATTTTTTTGGGTGTTTTAGTAAAATGAAGGCTGTTGTAACATAGTCATATCAAGGGCTAGAGAGATTATTAAGAGTACTGGCTGCTCTTCCAGAGGTCTTGAGTTCAATTCTCAGCAATCACATGGTGGCTCACAACCGTCTATAATGGGATCTGATGCCCTCTTCTGGCATGCAGGTGTACCTATAGACAGAGCACTTACACATAAAAATATAAATTAAAAAATATATGATAGATAGGCATGTCAAAATTAGTAATTAGCATAAGTTACATTTATAAGAAATGTCAGAGATTGAACTTTTTAAAAATTATATTAGTGTCTACTTCTCTCCCCTGATTTATAGCTTTAAGAAATCTAAAACATAAAGCAGAAATGTAACAAAACTGAGAAATCACTAAAATGAAGGTTTTAAAAAACAATGTAATAATACATTGTAAAAATAATAAAATCAGGCTAAGCTAATTCAGAATTCTATGATGCCATATCAAACAGCACTGAAGTCTCTAACCAAAGGCAAAGGGAGGCTGTGCAGAAGCAGCTTTCCCTATCAACACACCAAGGTCTCAAAGGACAAAAGCAAGTGCTCTTATCTCTAAATTCTGCAAGGGCATTTTCACCACAGAAGTCTTGATATGAATAATTCTAAACCAGATAATCTCTGCAAAATGTATTCTATACCTGACCACGTGCTATCAATTAGGGGCTCAAAATTTATTTCAAAAAAGGGGATTTGTTCTTCACAATTAAATCTCAGTCATCCTTTGAGTGATTCTTTATCTTAATGTAGCCAATATTATCAGAAACTATAAGCTTATACAGCGAAAATTTTATGGAAACCTTACCTTGTTTGCTGTAATTAGCCAAATATGAGTGGTGATATAGTTGTAGAACATTTGTCCAGCATGCTCAAATCCTGCATTCAATTCACAGTATCATAAAAATATACTCAGTTACATTGACTTGCCATTATGAACAGAAGTGAAAATAAAATTTATGCCCTAACAATGCCGAAGCATGCATAGGCTGCCCGCATATGGCGGTTCTGTTGAACTTGTCCATATCGGGTTTCATGATCTAAGTTGACAAGGACGACTGACCAGGTCTCTTCCTCTAGAGGGCACCAGATCTCATTACAGATGGTTGTGAGCCACTGCGTGGTTGCTGAGAATTGAACTCGGGACCATTGGAAGAGCAGGCAGTGCTCTTAACCACTGAGAAACTACAAAGTCCCTTGTCTGCATTGACTTTAACATTCCCCCCAAATCCTGATGTAAAAGAATTATTATTTTATTCGTTTTAAACATGAAAAGACTTGAGATTGGTAGAGGAAAAGAATTTTGCTCAAAGTTCCACAATTTACAAGTCATTGAGAACCGTGAAGTTTGCTCAGGGTGATCTCCCTGACCCTTCGCCACTATGCAAACCTGTCCACGGACTCCTAGACAGACGGTGGGCTGAGTTCACCTACCCATTCAGTTAGTACAGAAGTAAGCATCTGGATATGCAGAGAAGCAAGCTGGCACTCGGCACAAATTCTATACCACACAAAGGGAGCTTTGGACAAGTAACTTTATGAGGCAGAAGAGACTGTGTTGCTAGCGTCAAGTGACTGAGCCTGAAGTGCCAGCAGAATATCTAGGAGCAAGAAGAATCCCGTTTGATGGTTGACACACGGTCTGCTGAGCATCCATCCACACTGCTCCCTTAGAAAGTCAAGCAGGCAACCTCCCCTTTGATGCAAGATGCGCAAGAGACATGGAGCCCTACCTTTTCTTTATAATCCATCCTGCTATGTGGCTATGCCAAGAACATGGGCAACAAATTTGCCTGTCTAGGAACAGTTTTCCCACTGCACAGCCACTTCTAGTAAATACCCAGTGCATTTTTTTTTTAAAAAAAAAAACCCTTAGTCTCAACTTCCTTGTCTGTAAAACAAGAAATTATTACAAACTAGAAATGGATCATGTTGCTTCAGAATTCTAAAATTATTTAATTATGTAGTCCAATCTCTCTAACTCAGAGAATAAAGGAAGATTTCACAAACCTCTTTCCTTGTTTACCTTTTCTCGTCAAGATCTGTTTTGATAAAATGATTAAACACACAGGCACTGGGTACCACTTACTATGAATCCTGGCAAGTGACTTAAGCATAAAAGCTCAGCTGAGTCAGCTACATAAAATATAGAGACGCCTATTTCCTAAGACTGTTAGGAACTTCAAATGAGTTCCTAGCTGTACAATGCTTAGGCCATTAGACAACCTAACTAAGCCCTCAGTGAATAACTTCCGTTGGCCTTCTGACCCTATGTCAACCCACCTCTCACTCTCAGTGTGCTTACTGTAAACGTGCTCTAGCTCCCTGTGCCTGTGCTGTCACGTAACTGGACAGAGACAGTCTTCCTTACTTCAGGATGCCTCAACCCAACAAACTGACTTTCTTCTGCTATTTTAAGAGCTACTAGGAATAAAGAAAACATGTGAAACTTTCCCAGGTACTAGAATTTCTTTGGGTTTTAAACTCACTTTCTGCTCCATCCCTACAGATAGGATTTTAGACTAGTACAAAAGTCAATTATACACATTTGGTTTTGGCTTTGATTTAATATGCACTTATGCAGACCTCTGATAAATGAGTGTACCAACATGTACATTTTGGTCTTTTGCTTATGCACAGTGCTGGGGCCTCGTGTACATGAGGCAAGTACTCTATCGCTGAGCCAGAATCCCAAACCTATTACTCCTAAAGTATGAATAAAACCCTAACACATCGTTGTTGTATTGAATTAGAGGGAAAACATTTCAAAATGTCTTTGAAGAAGGAGCAAACATGCTGTGGCTGTGATTCCATCATCAGTGAGCAAAGGCTTTAAAATGCCAAAATCATCTCTGCTTTTCTAGCTGTCCTATTCTCTGCCTCTAATTATATTAACTCCTATCAGGTCTTCCTAGAGGCATGCCCAGCATCCCTCGGAGCTGCTTCACGATGCCGTTGTTCATACACACATGTCTTCCATCCCAGGTAGGTATTTCAGATGGGAGGGGTCATTTGGATGATTTGTCTTCATACCCTCAGGAACATCTAGTACGGAAAGCCCAAGATACCCTGCACTCTGCAGACCCAGCCACACTCCAAATACACACACCAAAGCTTCTCCATGCTTTTTGTTGATTTTCCTTTGATGTCCTCCTACATTCTCAACCAGATAAAATTTTCCTATTTTTCAAACCCTAATTGCTATTCCCATCCATACCCCAAGTCAGCAGGGCTTCACTGTGCATATGACGTATCCGTGAGCTGCCCAGATTGGTATCCATTTCATTCATCTCTATGTTCCTCACCTGACTGCAAATCTTTGAAGGACAGAACTATATCTTGCTTCCATGATTGACACCTTCCATGTTAGACCTGGCCACACAGCAGCACTAAAACTATGAGTGAAAAGGAACTCTCTGGAAATTTTACGACCAAGTTCAGGAGCAAAACTATGTGCTGTGTAACCTGGCATTTCTCCCCAAAGTGAGCTACAAATCCTTTCCTCAAGGCCTTCAAGAAGATGGCTATGAATCATTAGACAGAAATGGGGGCTTCTCTGGTCTAAAGGAATGGCACCAAGTGACCACTGCATAGCTGGCACTGAATGCTCTCCACAGAGCTGCCACCAAATGGCCACTATCGGGCTAGTACTGAATGGTCACTGCAGGGTTAGCATTGAATGGTCACTGCAATGCAGAGGCCCCAGGGACGTTTCATAGATGGACAAACGGGGATTGTAATTCTTTTAGCCCAGTGAAAATAAAGGGTCATGTGAAGTCTTTTGTGTGCCACTTCTACCCCTTCCCTTTTTATTTTATTGCATGAAAATGGTTTTGGTATTGTCAGAAGGGGTTCCTCCTAGGTGGGTGCAAGTCCTCCTGACTCTTCGCATTCTTAGGATATGCTGTTTAGGATGCATACTACCCTGCAACTACACACACGTAATTCTTCCTGACCTAGATGGGCTCAAATAGTCATAGCAAATTGAGAATACACATGGGGTCCTGAAGTCAAAGAAGAATTTTAATGGCAGGCACAGGATCCTCATAAGCCGGATTTTGGAGAACTGCCCCCCTCCCAATCGTGCCTCATTTACAAAGAAAATAAGCTGCTCTTTCATTTCTTACTTCAGTCTGGCAAAGGGCAGAACCTGAAGGGGGAGGTTGTAATACTGTGAGACACACGTGGAAATCGCTTTCATGACGGTAATTTCCTGAACCGCTTTCAAAGCCCTTCTTCAGCAGAAAGAGCCTGTGGAGGCTTTTTAAGATTTTAGGCAAAGAAACTGATCAGTTTCCTAAAGTTGTGAAGAAATTAGAAGCCACACTGTGACACACAGTAGCTCTCCTCTTACAGATGGGCTAAAAATGGCCCAGGCGGAACTTAACTCTACAAAAGATATGAAATGGGACATAGAAGTCATCAAATAAGGAAAGGCATTTGACCCTTGCAATAATTCACAGGTTCCAGGGGATGTTGACTTCCTGTTTTAATTCTGACTCTCGAGGGAATCATAGTGGCAAACCCATGGCTGTCTATCTCCTTATTAAGTGGGGGAGGACGTAAAGTATTTGTATTCCACGTATCTGAGAAGCTTCAAGCCTGAATCGAGAGTCAGCGCATGACGCATAGAAGACCAATGTAACTTAACATCTGGACAAGGCTTTTGCCCGGTGCTTCAGTTTTTCCTGGAGCTTCCCCCAGCTGGTAACAAGATGTACTTCAGTTCTGAGGTCATAGGGAAGGGAGTACATGGAAATGCCTATGTTATTTCCCCCTATTCTAAAGCTGGGTCTCCTTAACCACAGCTGCCTCCTTGCAGTGGAGAAGAATGACATCTTAGTTGTAGTCACTACAATCCCTTCCTCTTTCTCAGAAGGCAGCAGCTGAAGTGAGTCTACTGCCCACAAGCTTCCTCACTAATGGTTAAAGAGAGCTCTGACACATCCTTTAGCAGTTAGCATGTCCAAGGCAAGGGACACAAAGTCACGGCAAACAGGGCTGTGTATAGATGATTTTCAGGAGCCATTAGGAATGCCTGCTTTTATATAGTGGCCATGTATGCGTTTATATATGTATGCGTACATTTGTTCCTATTTGGAACTGAATTACTAGAGGCATTAATATGTTAACAGTTTTTATTAAAATATTTTCTTCCACCTAAAAATTCGGTTTTTCTCCATCTTATTTTTTAAAATGTAGGTATTTTCATGGGTCTTTCAAAGCATCACCATGGTTGTCTCTGTGCTTAGTGTGTCTGTGAGGTCTGGTAGCCTTGATAACAGATAATTTTGACCACTTGAATGGTTCTGATTCTCAAGTCCCACCTCTGACATTGGCTGGGTGTGCCCTCCATTTCTTTCAGGTGAAGACGATAGGAATTAGATTTCCTAACCTGCATCATCTTATTGGCATTCCCTATTACCCAATGGAATGTCACCATTATCTTGTTGGTCCTCCCTACAGCCAAATAGAATGTCATTTCCCCTTGTTTACCGGTGTTTGAGGTTCTCACATTGTCACAGGTTATGATTTCACTCTACTTCTCAGAAAACGAAAAAGGCACAAACCAAATATTTAACCACTTCACAAGAATCCATCTTTTGATTCCAAAACAACAACAAAAACACCCTGTGCGATCTTCCATTTAAACTATCTAATTCACAAAGAACTTGTTGAGGAGAAACAGAAGAGGGGGCAGGACAGTTAAGGGGAAAACACATACTGGAAAAACCTGATAATACCAAGACCAAAGATAAGACCAAATCTCCAAAGATGTGACAATATCAAGGCCCTCAAGCCACTTAGAAAATACACTGAGATGGGGGTTAAGAAAAATGGGCAAGTGTGGGTCTGCTGCTGAAGGCAGGCCAATGCCCAAGGCCCTTGTAAAGTTATGAGTGGGGGAGTTATAAGAATGAATAGCTAGATGCATCATCTGTATTTTGCAGCTAAACACTGTGGTCCAGATGCATGCATAGTCACAGTCACCTGATAACAGAATTCTTTACAGGAACCTGGTCTCCATTCTGAGCTTTGTCACCAGCCTTCTTCAGAGTTATCTGCTTCTCAGGTAAGACAGTCAGGAGCAATGTCTTGTTTGAGAGCACGCCAGACTAGTCTCCATTGCATCAACTATGGTACATTCCCTCATCTAACACTTGTAGACCAACCGGATAAACACACACACACATACACACACACACACACACACACACAGAGAGAGAGAGAGAGAGAGAGAGAGAGAGAAAGAGAGACAGAGACAGAGGGGGGGCTGTCTTTATGAAAAATTAATGCAGCAGTGAATGGCCTATTAGAATTTTGATTCCAATTTGAATCTCAGGTAAACATGGTACGGAGCTTGTTGAGAAGGTGTGGGCAAATTGCATCAGGGTAACACTGTACACGTGGTGAGCTCATCACCATTTGCACAGATGCTGGTGTGGTTAAGTGTTCCCATTGTATAGTAGTGATCAGATGCCAAAGCTGAGATGGGCTAGCAGATTAAAGGCTTAAGTGAATGAGTGTTAGATCTCCAGGCTGCTGTAAAAAATGGCTTTGCAGGGCCATTTATGCTGTGTCCTACACAGACCAGGGCTGGTCAGTGCTGAGTGTTCAGCCTCATAGGGTTCTCAGGAGGGTGCTCTCAGACTCCCACAGTAAGTGCAGCAGCAGGAAGGCAATGCTCTCTTTCTTGCTGAGATCATATTTGACAAGATGCTACAGCAAGGAGCCCAGAGACACAGGCCACCGCCCACCCCTTGAAGACACGGGTTACATCCACCCTGGAGACACAGGCTAGAGCCCACTCCCAAGACACAGGCTAAAGCCCACCCCTGAGACACAGGCTAGAGTCCACCTTCAAGACACAGGCTAGATCCCACCCTAGTCACACAAACTAGAGCCTACCTTGGAGAAACAGGCTATACCCACCCTGGAGACACAGGCTAGAGCCCACCCCTGAGACACAGGCTGGAGCCCACCCCTGAGACAAAGGCTAAAGCTCACCCAAGGGACACAGGCTACAACCCACCAGAGATAGGATAGAACACAGCCTGGAGACATAGGACAGAACACATCCTGGAGACACAGGCTAGAACCCACCCCAGGGACACAGGCTACAGCCCACCTCTGAGATATAATCTATAGCCCACTCCAAGACACAGCTAGAACATACCCTGAAGACACAGGCTAGAACCCACTCCCAAAACACAGTCTATCCCAGGGACACAGGTTATAACCCATTCCTGAGACAAACTAGAACCCACCTCTGCTCCTGAAGGCAGTTGAGCGTGTGCTTATGGATTTCCTTCAGTTTTAATAAAGTTGTGATCAGATTCTGTGGATTTGCTTTTTCTGTATTATGTGATGTGTGTGTGTGTGTGTGTGTGTATTTGTGCCTTTACTAATGAATGAAGCTCTGTTGTGATGACTGCTTTGACTTGACCTCTTTGTGTGTTATCCAAATTAGTGTGTGTAGATACTTGCTTTTTTTTTTAAAGCCTGTTCAGTGGCAAAATTAATCAGACCACTAGTTTGCTCTTAATTATAAAGATACTAATGAAAATCGCCCTGGTTACATCAGTGACCCCCCCCCAGGAAAACTACAAGAGAATACATACAAGCTTGATATAGTCTGTGGTGAAATGCATGTTTAATTCCATAAGAATTTATAGAATTAACCCAGCAAATTCTATTTCATTTCTAAAATCCATCCTGAGTAAGAATCTAAGAAACTTATAAAGCACTTCCTTACTGTGGCTGTGCACAGCCATCATTCCTAAACAAGCCTGCCCTAGTTCATGGCATCACGCCTTAGGTGGCCATAGGTCACTTAGACTCTGGAGCTGCCTGGAGGGAGCAGCTGAAACTATTCCTCATTCAGACAGTCCCCTGCAGTTTGAACTAGAGATATGTCCTCCACCAGAAACCGAGTCCTGAGGGCTTCACAGTTTGTGAAGTGTCAAACACATAGCACAGAGATGATTTTAAATGCTGTAAATTCTATTAAAACCAAAAAGAAAAACTCTTCTCCCCCACAAGTTTGCATTTGAAAAGATAGAGGAAGATGTGCCTTTCTTTATATTCTTCTGTATATTTGCCACAGAATGACGGAAAGAGTTATAGCAGGAAGAGTGTGTGTGTGTGTGTGTGTGTGTGTGTGTGTGTATGTGTGTGTGTGCGCGCACATCTGGATTTGAGGGGAATGAGGAGAAACTGAACCACAGTTGACAACATATGAAGCCTTCAGATGTACCACAGCTGCTGTGGCTGGCATGGATCCTATGTCCAAGGAATTCTGGAACAACACATTTTTAAGAAGTCCATTTTCTCAGTGCACGTCAGTGTCTCAGAATGCTCTCTTGGAGAGCAAAGTCAATCCTAGGTCAGTCTTTCAATGCAGTCCCCTTTCAACTAAATCTTACTTTCAAGAAAATTCCTGCTATGGCTCACTGGTGTTTAACCTATCGTATAATATCCGGGTTTACTCTTTTAGAAGAAGCAGAGCTATATTGTGCTTTTCCCACAAGCCTGTGATTGCATTTGACCTAGTAACCTGTATTAGATTAACATTTATTCTACAGCGGCACAGCAAGCCCTGTACCTTCGTGAGCCGCAGTTTATAGAGGACACTAACCATTTTTACAAGTGAAACAGGAAAAGAGAATTGAATCTGAGGGAGTAATTCCAAGCAAGTATGTTGCTGCAGCCGTTAAACTGTTTATATGAGGAGTGGGGGAATTACTTCTGACTGACCTCTCTTTTTATCTGCTTAAGAGACAAAGTGCAGGTCTCCATTGCCAGGACCATCTCCGCTTAATGCCTCTTAAAGCCTATAGGAGCCATAGGACTCTGCTGCCCACCGGTTATAAGGAGTGGTCTCAAAGTAAAGCGACACAGGCATGTAAATAAACCAGCATGTTTTAGTAGTAGCGTCTTTGCCTCTGACTGCTTTCCGGTCAACCCCTTGCAGATCCCTCCAGGTCAAGAGCAGCGGAAGAGAAACATGAGCACCAAATGAGAATAGGCTTTTCTATCACCGGCATTTGATGGAGTGGCCTCTTGATTTTTGCTGGCCACAGCACAGCACGCTTTGCTTTCACTGAGGTATGTGTCATGACTTGATGGAGACCGAAGAATGGTAATATGGGATCAGATGAGTCATGTATTGGAGTCTCCCCTTTCCTACCCCCCGCCAAAATATTAGTCCATGGGGATATAAGTACCAGGAAATGAAACTCAGAACTTCCTGAGCATCCAGCCAATTTAACAACAGAAGGAGGTCACCTCACATTAGACAGTATCATTCAGTGAAATCCAATTTATTCTTTCAGTGAGTGCCGAGTTCGCCAACATACCCACTTCTACCAGGGAATCAGAAGGGAAGCTGCCTCTAAATTGGGGGCTCTTCCAAGAAGGTACAATTGCTTCTTGAAGCAAACAGCAATGGGCAAAGGGCAACAGGAAAAGCAACAGCAGGCAAAGGACAGGAAAAGCAACAGCAGGAAAAGAACAACAGGAAAAGCCACAGCAGAGAAGGAGAGGTACCCTGCCACTGGAAATGACGCAGGGCTGAGGCTTCCTCTCTGTATCCAGGTAACCACATCCTCTCCTTTGGGAAAGAACTGACACAGTGTCTCCAGGATTCCAGGGTTTTGCCTTTTGTTTGCTTGCTTGTTAATTTGGTTACCAAGCCGTCAAGGGACTTCTCGACGTAACTTCCAGCTAATTAATATTATTTTTAAAAGGACTTTATTAAAAATACAGTTACCCAACCCCCTGCCCCGCCCAGTGATTGGGAATAAGCTGGTGGGAATGAGGTAACTGTTCCTGTTTTTACTTGATCTCCTAATAAACACTGGATGCTACTAAACACTCTCAACAGAGAGGAGAGTTCTAGAGCCGATTTAAAAGCCTATTAAGGAGGGTTCAACTGAAGCTTAAACACAGCTCCTTAGACTGAGCAGCACAGTGGAGGCTGACCTGGTTCTGTTTAGGAAACAGCTCAATTAAAGGTTGATGAAACATTCACTCCTACACCACAATCAATAACGACTATGCTGCATCTGTCAATAACTTGGCCCAAGACTGCCAGCCCTACAAGCTTTGCTTCCTATTGTTTGTGGAGAGGACAATGTCATGCAACCTACAGATTTAACTTATAAAGCTATAACGATCTTGTTGGGTCCCCTCTACTCCAAACAGGTCTTTTTAAAGCAGGTCTATTTGGAGAAAACCAAGTGATTTCTCAAATTTTCTTTAAGGACCCTAAGTAGTTTCTAGAGTCTAAGATCTACATCAATAACTATTTAGAGTTTTGTTGTTGTTCTTCCTTTCTCTTTCTTTCTTTTTTCCTTTTCCCAAGACGTAAATAAAGAAGAACACATCAGAGTGCTCAAGGAAGGAAATAAAAAAGATACACAATGTATCTGGAATTTGTAAGATAGATAGATATATAGATAGGTAGATAGATAGATAAATAGGTAGATAGATAGACAGATAGATAGATAGATAGACAGACAGACAGACATATCAGTCAGTGATTTCTGAAACCACATTCAGAAGGAAATATGCCCTCAGAATCCTACCTACAGGCCTGGGCATGGGAACGAAACTGTCCCGGGGACACAGTATTTGTCCACATGCTCGGGTTTTAAGCCCCTTTACTTACGTGTGTGATCAGGGGATTCTCCAGACAACCAAGGAGACAGGTGATGTAAGGATGGAACATGATGTTCACCCATCCCCTCCCCTCCCTCCAGCATTTCAACCTTATCCTTACTCTTCTCTTGTGCAGGTTGGAGAATGAGTCAGACTAAATGGCTGCTTCCTAGGGACAGACAGCAGCCAACAAGACAGAGGAGCCCTTTCACACACGCTCTTCTTAATCTCAGGTGTCTAATTCCAGATGTGACCTCACGTTTGGCAGGTTCCCCGTTAGGGGGAAATGAGAGAAGAGATGAAGTTTGATAATAGAATAATGAGAAAGATTTGCCATCTCCAAATCATGACTTCTGGGCAAGTAGCTGGATGGTATGATGCTTGTCTGGCTCTCTGAAGGTTCTGAGATTGAGTCCCAGCACTGATGCACTCAACTAAAGAAAAACATTAAGCAGTTAACAACACGCTTTAATTCCTAAAGATACACGAATCCATACTTTCACATTTACACACCAATAGGGAAAAGTAACCCTGTGTCTGCTCACACCTGCATTTAAAGAAGCAGCCGCTTACCCAGGCGCACTTTTATTTACCACCATGCTGTTGTAAAGCAATAATGGTGACATGCCGATGAGTAGAGACAGCCTCCAAATTTAAATTGTGAAAAGCTTTCAAGATTACACATTTGAATCCTCTGTTTGAGAGATAAAGAAAGAGCCTAAAAGAAGAAGGAAGTAGCTCGCCCAAGCTCACACATCACTGCCCAGTGCCCAGACACAGACTGCAACCCCTCCCCCCTGGCTTTCTTTCAGCTTGGCATTCTTCCTTTGCTATCCAGACTTCCTGATGGAAAGGGAGGGAGCACATGGCCTCGAATGTCACCCTGTCAGTATTGGGAAAAGTCATAAAGCGTTGTGCATCATTTTAGGTTGTCTGCTGGGCAGAGTGTTTCCATTTAGCCAGAGTGCCTTGTATTAATTACCTTTGTGAGATACAATATGGCATCGTACAGCGTTGGAATCTGTGTCCTTCATTACCCACTCCCCCATTAACCTTGGTGGGAGTCACATTCGCAGGCTAACTGGAAAGATGTGTTCTATTTGCAGCTCCATCTTCGCTGAGAAGCCATTCTCATATCCTTATTTCATTGTAAATGGTCCTACTTGCAATAAAGCGCTGGTGAACGTATTTACTATTTGCTGCTTAATTCTGTCCTCTTGGAAAGGAGAGCGATGTCTGCTCCAACAGTCGTTAATATACCTTTGAGCACACACTGTGACCTTTCTCCTCCTCATGCCTGACTTCATTCTCAAATCTCATTAAACTGCAGAAATTAACTCGGGAAAGAGCAAAATCGGAAATGTGCAGGTTTTCTGCTCAGCTACAGGGAAGAATTTTATTTCAATGGCCTTACAATGTGGCGTGCTCTTAGACAAGCCAAAAAGGGTGGAAAACTTGGAGCTTCAGTCGCCTATTCTCTTTACAAACCAGGGAGTGTTACATGCACCATCCTGGAGAGATCTGAATGACTCTGCACGGCTATCCATCCCGTCCTGTGCATTAAATTATGGGACCCTTTCCCCCTCCCCATCAGTACACACCGGTGTGGTCTATGAATGGACCTTTGGAATGTATCAGACAGGAAGAGATCCCTGAGGGTAGCGCAGAGGAAAAGAATCTTTTGATAAGCAAAAGAAGTAAAAAGTTGGTAAGGGTCAAGAGACTCAGAGCCAGGAACGACACGGCAGAAATCCTCACTCATATGTGAGTCTCCAAGCGGCAGAAATAGAAACAAAGCAATCCTAAGGGCAAACGGTGAAGCAAGGACGGAAATGAATTTGAGGAAAGGGAGACCCAAGACCAGATTCCCAGGAGACAATCCCACCCCAAGGTCTTGACTGTGCCTTATTCCAGAGACCTTTGGCCCAGAAAGTTTATAAAACCCGAGTTGTCCGATTTCATTGGTCTCCCAATTCTAGCAGCAACAGCAGAAGCTGTGGTGGCTTCTCCTTACCAACCCCCATTTCTCTTGCTTCTTGTACTCCTCTTCACTCATCATCTTCTTGCTTCAGCCTCCAGGGGTGCTGGAATCATAGCATGTGCCACCATGCCCAGCCAGGTTTCGCATCTCCAACACATTGTTATATTATACTGATGCAGAAGATGTTGTCAGGCCCCAAACCAGTGATCCTTAAACTCAACCATCCATTTGAATTATTTGAGACAGTTTTATAAAGATTGCAATGTGCAGGGATCATATCAGACCCACTGTAGCCAGACCCTTTAAAGAGGTAATCGGTATCTTTTGCCACTACTGCTGGTAATTTTGATATGTGGGACAGAGCTAGGAACCACTAACCTGGAAATTGCTATTTTCAATAAATATATCAATCATAAATTTCCTACTCTAAACATCCTATCATTTGCTGATGACCTCCTAATTTTCAGCTTACTGTAGTACCCCATCCTCCCAAACCACTGGACATTTCTGAAATTTTCACAGACCTACTCTGCTACTTTCCCAGTCTTGCTTTCCTCCTCATGCCCTTAATTTCCCTCTATTCTGAACTCTGAGTCTCTTTCCTACAGTACCCATTCCCTTTGTAGCCACAAATGCCATCTTTGTCAGCCCTTTCTGCCAGTCTTCCATCACTAAGCCCATGCAGGGTTACAGTCGTTAGTAACTTACCATTCACCTGATGACAAAGAGAGGACAAATGAAGAGGTGCTGGAACCGAGTATCCATGGAGAAAAATGGAACCATGGCTGGCCAGAAACCATTGGAAGAGGAAGAGAAAAAATAATCATAAACCTCTCTCTCTCTCTCTCTCTCTCTCTCTCTCTCTCTCTCTCTCTCCCACTACAGTCTCCCCCCTGTCTGTCACCACCTAAATGCAGTCCAGAGGCCAAGAGATCCATTGAGTTATCCATAAATGTCAACCTTCTAAGGGGTCACACTTTGTAAAGGATGGAGAGCGGGACACAATGGGATAGATAAAGCCTTTCCCATGAGTGAATTCGTCATTATGCATCTCCCTTTATGAAATCCAAGCAGAACCATCTCCCATAAATAAAAACACTACAGATTTCAAAGAGACCCCCAGAATCATCCAGAACCCCTGGTACTTCTGCTGGTAAATTCCCTTTCCCACAATCTCAGAAAAAAATCATTACTCCTTTCCTAATCTCACCCTACTTCAGAATCCACCTGACAGTTTCCTGACAACCAGAACCAAGCAGAAGACACTTTTTAGTAATTTTTAGTTAAAAAAATACTGAATTTTTCAAGTAATTTTTCAATTAAACCTACCAACCCTCACATGTCTTTTCAGCCTCCTTTCCTTCAAGAGATAGCTGTGCCTCCACCTAGGCCAGGCAGTTTGTGCCCAGAACTCCATCTTCCTTCACCAGGCATCCTTTTATCACCTCTGTATGATAAAACATAATACATCTTTAAAGCCTTGCTTATGCTCGCAGCCCTGCTGATTCTGCAGTACTATGGCCGTTGAGCACAGCATTTATTTGTTCTCATATTATTCTGGGATGCTTTTCCTTAAGAGATTTGTATGGCTCACCCTTTTTCTCACTCAGGTCTCTCCTCATTTAGCACGAATCACCCTGACCGTAGACAGTGCTTCCAGCTTCTCATTACTTTGGGACAATAGCTACTATGAAAATATTGTTTCTGTTTAGTTTTGCTTTGGTTGTTCTGGAAGCTTAGATTCTACTAAGTTTCCTGGATATTCTGTAGGTTTTCTGTACTAGAGTCTCTCCCAAAACTTGGGACAGTGACATATTATGACAGGAGATGGGAATGAGAAGAGAACCCTCAAGCACAGGGGTCAGGTTGCATAACCATCTGGTTCACTTGATGTAATGTCTCTGGTGTCAGTTCCCTGGGGACAGATCTTCATCTGACAGTTGGAGTGTAAGTAGATGAACAGAAGGAGCAGACTGTAACATCTACAATTCAGGTTCTGTGAAAGACCATGTCTCAAAGGAACTAAGGCTGAGAATGACAGCAGGATATCCCACATCCTCTGGCTTTCAGTGTACTTCATGGTATGTAAACACACACACACACACACACACACAGAGAGAGAGAGAGAGAGAGAGAGAGAGAGAGAGAGAGAGAGAGAGAGAAGAGAGACTGCAGGACAATGGTCTCACACCCTGTAAGATTTGTCACTTGTATTTGTTTAATAAAACACTGAAACACTGATTGGCCAGTAACCAGGCAGAAAGTATAGGCAGGGCTACCAGAGTTCAGAGTAAGAGAATTCTGGGAAGAGGAAAGGCTCAGTCTGCAGTCATCACCTAGACACAGAGGAGGCAGTATGAGAATGCCTTGCTGATATAAAGTACCAAGCCATGTGACTAACACAGACAAGAATTATGGGTTAATTTAAGATGTAAGAGTTAGTTTAAAAGATGCCTAAGCTATTGGCTAGTGTTGTAATTAATATAGTTTCTGTGTTATTATTCAGGTCTTGGCATCCAGGAAATGAACA